>PVKM010002300.1:0-66445 GCA_004027735.1 Carollia perspicillata | reverse complement strand
AAATGAAGGAGCGAATTCTAGAAGCAGCAAGAAATAAGGGGACGGTTACCTACAAAGGAGTTCCCATCAGACTGTCAGCTGATTTCTCAAAAGAGACCTTCCAGGCAAGAAGGGGCTGGAAAGAAGTATTCCAAGTCATGAAACACAAGGACCTACATCCAAGACTGCTCTATCCAGCAAAACTTTCATTCAGAATGGAAGGGCAGATAAAGTGCTTCTCAGATAAGATGAAGTTCAAGGAGTTCATCATCACCAAGCCCTTACTATATGAAATGTTAAAGGGACTTATCTAAGAAAAAGAAGATAAAAATATGAACAGTAAAAGGGCAGCAAATTCACAGTTATTAACATCCACACCTAAAACAAAAGCAGACTAAGTGGTCACCTAAAACAGGAGCAGAACCACAGAAATGGAGGTCACATGGAAGGTTAGCAACAGGGGAGTGGGAGGAGAGGGTGGGGAGAAGGTACAGAGAATAAGTAGCATAGACGGTCGGGAGAAAATAGACAGGGAGAGGGAAAGAGTACTGTGGGAAATGTAGAAGCTAAAAAACTTATGATACATGGGCATGAACTAAAGAGGGGGAGTGTGGGTGGGAGGGGGTTTGCAGGGTGGAGGGGAATGAAGGGGGCACTGGGAGAACTGTAATGGCATAATCAATAAAAAAATTTAAAAAATTAAAAAAATAAAAAGAAAGAAGTTAAGTGGATTAGTTGGTATTCAGAGATGTGTGAATCTGTTTGTGATTGGCTCATTTTCAGCAACAAAGGGCTGTTACTGGTTGATCAACAAGTGAGTGTCAACTGAATAAGCTTCAATCTGGGTCTCGGGGCCACTTGTTACCATAGCTATGGAACAACCTGTCTTTTCCTAGGTTATGACAACTTTTAATTCTCATCGGAGTATCTTGTTCTCCAATAAAGGTTCTCCCATTGGTTTAGTTTTTACCTTCATTAGTATCTTTGCCTGAGTTATTTATAATATAGGACTTACAAAATGTTGACTACCTAATTCTACCTAATTCTACCATTTTTTTCCTATATTACCTGGCATTATTCTGTAAGGAAGTACTTGACTCTTTTTAACTCTCTTCACATTCCCCCAATTGATATTTGTATTTCTCTTCTCTTGTATTTACTCTGCAATCCTACAGTAACTCAAAATAATTTCAGAATCACAACACCAGCATCTGTAAAACTCTGATCCAAGATGAGTGGTCTGAGTTGAGAGAATCGTTAGCGAGATACCTTAGATTTTGTTCTAATTGCAGCTTGGTTGGCTCAAAACCCTCACCTGAACTCGAATCCTAACCCTAGTTGCTTTGTGATCTCAGAAAGAAGATATTCTGAAGGGCGATGGCCATTTCTGTGAAGCTCAGTGCTGATGGAATGGAGGTTGTGCTAGTAATTATAGTTAATATTTATTGAAGGATTACTGTCTGTCCAGCATTGTTGTAAGTACTTGGCATGTTTTCTCTGTTAATCCTCATGAAAACCCTTTAAGATAGTTACTATTATCTTTTTTATTCCACCGGTGGGCAAAAGCCTTATGCAAAGTTACATTGATAGTAATGGACAAGGTGAGGCTCCAACCAAGACAGCCTGATGATAGAGTATAGATTCTTAACCTCTGTGTCATACATGTGTTTTAAAATTGTGTTAATAAGAATAGTTACTTACAGCAACCTTTAATTTCCCTATCAGAATGCTTTTCATCCCTTACTGGAATTGTTTCTTGGTTTGTCTTTCACATCAGATGTAAGACCTGAGCGGTAAGAGACCTTGAATCTATTGTTTGCCATTGAACATGCAGCATACATACAGCACATGGTACATAAGTGCACTCAGTGATTTTTAATAATGGCGGTAAAGTCATGATTCCTCTGTGTCAGGCATTGTACTAAAACCTTAAATGTATTATTTTGGATTCTTAGAGCAATCATATAGAAGAGCTGTTTCTATCCATATTGTAAAACAAATAGGTTCAGAAAGGTAACATGATTGCTCAAATCCTTTCTGCTAGTGGATATTAGAGCTGGCACATGAACCCAGGTTTTCTTGTCTTAGGAGCCTTGTCTCCCATGAGGCCTATTTCTAACAAAATTCTTCCCAATCCAGTTCATTGGTACTGATCCTAGTGGAAGGGTAGGTATTTGACTAGCTTGACAAAAAGTAAGAGAGCTAAAAGGCCAAAAATGTGCCATTATACTAAGCAGATACTCCATCCAAATTCAAGGAATAAAAATAATATATAGAAGAGATTTCTTGCCCGAGGGGTTCTGAAATCCCTGTGGGGAAACAAAAATGAAGCATGACTGTTTTAACCAAATGCTTGTAGAAACTTAATGACAATTGGACTACTTTGGGCTTGCAGAATATGTGAAATTGGATTTGATTGCAGATGAATTATGTATTTGCAGACGTTGTCCATAAATCTTTGCTTAACTGTGCTTGGTTTTCAGTGCTGACTCGGTATTTCCTCCTTCCAAAGACTCCCTGGTCAGACATCTGATTGCCTTTCGCTACTCAGTTTCCTGCATTCTTCATTCCTGACCTTGGGTTTCTGAGTTCCACATATTTTGCAACTAGCGCTGTCATTGCTGTCACTGTCAGGAAACACAGGCATAAAGGGAGCAGAGAAGCCCACTGGTGACTCCACGAAAGAGTGCTATTCGTAGTTACCTTGGCAAAGTTGTAGCCTGATGCTCTGGGGCAGGGCCCAGGGGTGGGGGTGCCTCACTGTGGCATTTCTGTGAATGGTAATGTTGGTAGGCATTTAATTGGTAGCATGGCCCCTTAGCCAGATAGGTTTATGGAGTATTCAATGAAAGAAGAATCTGTAAGAAAATAAAATGGAAAACAAGCATAACAAACAAACACATCTTAATTCTATCCGTAATGTTAGAGGGGCACACTGGGCAGTTTTCTCTGAAAAGAGAACAGGTAGATCACTCTAGATTAGTGGCATAGCCAGAGAAAAATCACCTGAAGATTACATGAGAACATAAAGGTGTTTAGAGGAATAAAGTGGACATGCCATTTCAGTCACCTGTCCCTTGCAAATAGCAAAATAGCAGATGTAGTTTACATTTCATTTAAGTCAATGGTTCACTAGGACAACCAATAAATGTTATGGGGCTCTTTATAAATTCCATTTGAGATATGATAGCAAGAAGTAGTATAGTGAATGTATGAATTAGATCATGGATCTGGGAGCACACCAACAAAAATATGCATCCCAAATCTTTATGATTTTGAACAATTTTGTTATCTTCTCTGAGAATCAACTTCCACTTGAATAAAAGTAATGGATCGACTAGCTACAAGAAGCAGGTCATAGAATCCAAAGGCAAAGCGGAACAGGAGCAGAACTCAGGTCTAAATAAAAATAGGGTAGCCCTGGGCATCTTGATTGTGCAAGTGACAATCCCTGTAGGATGCTGCCATGCTGCCAGCTGTGCATGTTCCTGTGTCACACGAAACTGCCAAGAGACAGATCCCCAGAGCAGAGGCCTGTTTGGCTCAACTTTGGCCACTTGCCTGGGGTAGTGAAGTATTTTGTTTGACAGTCTACCAGGACTGCTTGCTATTGCTGCAGGACAGGTATTCTAAAAGAATTTGGGTGGGAATAGAAGCTCCGCTGGTGTATACCACAGATGTCTTCTCTGTGAGTCTGGGGAGAGAAACTTGGACCAGAGATATCTGTGTACATGCACGTGGAGGCATGTGTGGTGCACGTTCCCTCTGCCATAACCTCCTCTTTGCTTCTGAGCCAGGTGTGGAATTAGAATTAAAAAAAAGACATATATGGAATTCAACAGGGCCAGCTGTGCTGTATGGTTGTTTGTTTTAGAAGCTAAATTGTGATTCCATGAGCCATTATTCTTAACATTGTTGAACTCTTCAGGACATCCAAGAAAAAAGCCTTATAGTTCTTTTTTAAATCTAACATAACAGGAATAGAACTGAAGCTAACTCAGGGGGTAGAGTCCTTGGCATGTTGAGGTGCTCCATGATAGTATTGAAATAATGTTTATGTCAGAATAATAATGTTTTTGTTTTCACCCTTTTCAAAAAGATTAGACAAATATGCAAAATATGAACACTCAACTTGAATTTCTAAATAAATCTATATTGTGTTCATCCACTTAAATTCTTTCCTATCATTCACAAGTTTCACACACATGGTTTATGTTTATACCATTATTAAGTAATAAATTTTTATCTGTAAGTGCAGTGGCAAGGACTTCAATTTACCTATCATAATGGGTTATTTTAAAGTAGTCAAAATTAATTTATAAACTGAATCAAATTCATAATCAAAAGACATTATTTCATATATTCCCTCTTCATTGTAAAAAGTATCTCTTCATAGATGGTGATATTACAGAATATTCCTCCTCCTTTCATATCTAGTAGTTTATTTCACAGGCCTGGGCTGGCTAGCTTTACCTCCTAAATTTCAAAAATGCATCTCTTTCTCTAACTTCCAATGCCAGCATCCTAACCCAAAGCTCCCGCATTTGTGACCTGGACTATTGCTTCCTCTCTGCTTTCTCTCTGATGAAGTCTCCAGGTGTTAGTTAGAGAGAGCTTCACAAAACACAGGTCTGATCTCAGAATCTCCTGCTTTATCCCCATTAAAAGCCTTTGATGGCTTCTTTTTGCACTCAGGATGAAGACTCACAAGCTTTTGAAACACAGCCTTCAAAGTCTTGTTCCAGTCTTTCCTTACCTGTGCAGCTCACCTGTCCCTTCTTCCAGAAAGGCTTTTCTGACCCCGTGCCTTGACCACTCGCCTTTTTTGTGTGCTCAGAGCATTTTCCTGTTTGTAACTGCAAATCTACCAGGGTGATCAGATAATTTCCATCTGCTTCCTCTACATAGTGAGAGCAGGGGTGGTATATGCTATTAGTTTTCACATTATGATAACCTTAGCACTGAATTTTGCATACAGTAAGCATTCAATACTTATTTATTGGATGAAGTGATTAAGATTTAGGGATAGTGTGTTTGTCAACTTTTATAGTGTAGCTAACAACCTGGAATTGGTGACTTATGCAAACAGCATCATTTATTTTTTGCACATGGCTCTGCAGGTCACCTGTGGCCCTGCTAGGCTTGACTGGGCTCAGCCAAGTTTGGGTCTTCTCCTCTTTGCCCAGGCTGAAGAAGCAGTCACCATCTGGAACATGGAGTTGTCATGGTAAAGGGCGGGAGCTTAAGAGGCCAGGCCAGACTGCAATACCCGTATTTAAAGCTTTTGATCAGAAGGGCCATGTGATACATCCACTCATGTCCCTTTGGTCAAAACAAGTCACATTCTATTAGCAATGACACAGAGAAGCATACTCTTCTCACAGTGTAGAGGGGAGAGAGAATGAATACTGGTAAATACTGCCTTCTATCATAGATGATAAATAAATTCACCCAAGGTTTTAAAACAAAGGATACCTACCTCCTATACTGACTCGAAAGCCATGGAGTGGCCACACAGAAAAAGAGCCCCCCATAATGTAGGGAATATATCCATAATGAATTTCTGCCAAATGATCACTGTTGAGTTGAAGTTTACAATATAAGATGAACTTCAGACTTGTTACTGCAGATCCCTTGCAGTACGTTGGTCACTTCCCTCCCATCCACCCTGCCTAAAAAAGTACTGTGTAGAAAAAATACATCAGGCATGTTTGCCAGGTAGCAATACATCTGGACTCCTTTATTAGTATTCACTTTCTAAAAAGCTGAAATAATAAGTAAATTTAGTTAATTAATTAATTAAAGTATAAAACAAAGAACTAAGTATTTATAATCTGATAAAAATGGACATATGTGTGTGTGGTACCTATGTATGTACACGTATGCTTGTATATGCACCGGGGGTCTAGTGAGATGTGTTACCTATAATCATGTTGCCTCTAGGTAGGGTGTGAAATGGGTACTGGGATAATTACTTTTCACCATAAACCCTTTCATTAAAAAGAAGTTGTAAAATGTCAGGTAAATCTTGATTCTATTGACTGTGAAGAGTATTATCATCAGAAAATATCATTAAGCTTTCACATTTCTCTCATGGCTTTGTTGATCAATTAGAAGAAAATAAGACTAAGGATAAAGTTTGTCACAGTTATGAAATTGGCTGAAAATGAGAAATAATCAAATCTGACTTTTGCAAATGGCATAATGGCATCTTCTACAAAAAGCTGAGATGTGTCATCATGAGGAGGCCACACTTGGTAACCTTTGGTGTTAATGTCACCAAACTAAAGCTTATTAACATTAGAAGAAAGACAGTGATGTAGAAGCTTTCATCATTGGCAAAAAAGCCCTTTGTCCTAGCAGGCAACTACCATCGGAGGGCAGAAATCTAAGAATTTATCAACATCTTGGCCTGGACAGTCAGCAGAGGGTTTGGGCAGCCTTCTGAGATTTACCACAAGAAAAATTTCAATCAAAAACAGAGCCCGAATAATGTGTTTCCCTCATTCACAGTGTGCTTATCATAGGGCGATAGAGCTGGGAGAAACCTTGAGAGAGGAACTCGTCCAGAAGAGAAGCAAATGTGAAGAGTGTAAACGTAAGAGAGAATGCGGACTTGTATTAATTATAATCAGCTAAAAATATTTTTGCAACTTTCATATAAAACATTTTAAAATAGGTTTTAGGAACAATTTTTACAGCAACTAATATGTACTGGCACATCGTTTTCATGAACCTTTTACATTCAGTAATTATAACAGCTATTTTTACTGAAAGCAGACTTATTTAGTTAACTTTACATATAGTCCAGAAGTAACTTAGGGTCCAGGAAGTAACCTGTCCAAATTCACCCACCTAGTGAAGCATCAAAATGAACAAAACCATTCCAATTGCAAAAATCATTTCCTTAACCACTGGACCATATCACAGGCCTGGAACAAGCTTGTGCTTGGTAGCTGACCTGGTTTAGCTCTTTATTTATTTTTTAAAAAAGATAAACGTTATGGGTTTCAGATGGATTTCTGTCTGTTGGTGGTTTTGTTTTTGTTTTGTTATTGTTCTCCCCCTCAGACCCTCCTGGTTTTACAGCTAATGGTCTAAACAGGTAGGGAGAAAAGAGCTTTGACCAATATCCAAGGACAACCAGGACAGCAAACCTCCTGGGGTCATGGGGAGAAGGGAAGCAGACCCTTCCCCCTGTCACCTGTGGGCTCATCCTCATGATGTCATCCTGGCATATGACACTTTGATTTCCACCTTGAACTCAAAGAGCAGAATTTTTTCAGCTAGTTGAATAAGTTATTTCTTTCCCTCAAACTTTGAAAAATAATTGTAAATGAAATCACGCTAAATTTGATTTTCACAATTGGGCTTACCACGGGGCAGAAAGGCTACTCAGGTTTGTAGCTAAGTAGTTACGTGATTTTTAGGGAACCATTTCATCTTTTTCACAAATTATTTTAAAAAAACATCTTTCTAAAGCATGCTTTTTCTTTTGAATTAATTTTCTTCATTATTTCGTTAATCACTTTCACATTTGAGGTTGTGGTTGAGTACAGGCATTATGTACTATCACCAAAGCTCTGAAAGCTTCACGAGACTTCGCAGATCAATATATTGTATTTGTCAGTTCTTCTAGTAATTGTATTATACACTTTATTTCATAATTAACAAATGGCTGTGGGTGAAATGTTTGGGTTAGGATAATGAAGAATTTCAAATTATATACTCAGCAGCTCTATTGAACCAATTATTTTTTAAGAAAGAATAATAATTCTTGACATTAGTGGCTGTGGATAGGGTTGGGCAGTGGCATGCTTATATTTTGAGAATATACCTCACAATTCTTCTTTCGATCATTAGTGCCATTATGATCAGTGATGCCCTATAAAACAGAGCTTATTTTCCATTTCTTACCAATGGATGGAATTCTTAAATTCTCATTACTTGGATATTATCAATAAAATGATCAAAAATTTAATGCTGTTAGTTTTTTAATTCACCAAACTATTAGAAAGTAAAAAAGAATGATATTTCGATACCCAGAAATAATCCCTGTTAATCTTTTTAAATGTTTTCTAAGATAATACTTTACATATTGTATTACTTCATTTCTAATATCACAGTTTTTCCTTATCCTTAAAACAGTATTAGTTAACAGTATCATTTTCAGTGGTTCCATAATGTTCCATTGATTTGGTTTTCCACAGTTGATTTACTTCTTCTAGTTTTGAATGTTTACTTTGTATTTTTTTATTGTCATAATTCATGCTGCAAATATTGTAAAGTTTATGCATCCATAAGGAGGACGAGAAGTCATTTTGCTATTGCATACATTGAATAGTGATAATATCCTTAGTGTATGTGAGCGTTACAAGTGAAAAAGGTAGCATGTTAATTTGCATTTATTTGATGACAAGCAATGGATTATGACTGAACATTTTTTATAAGTTTATTCCAGTTCTACTGGTGAGGAATGCTTAGATAGGCTACATAATTTGATCAATGTCATACACTAAAGAAGAGAAACAAGAGTTGACTCCTTGTTTTTCTGATTTAATACTTGTGTGCCTAATCAATGTTATGCAAATTTAGTTTTATGTTGTTACCTCTTAGAAGCATTCCATTTTTAAAAATATTTAGGTACGGTGCTATCAAGTATTATCAGTGTGTCACAATCCATCTAAGTAGAAATGACTATACTCGAGGTGTATTTTTTTCCTGAACTTTAACCTAGTGGACTTCTCTTTTTTAAAAAATAGTTTTATCTTTCATTGATCCAAAATAACTGAGATCGGGAGGACCATCACCTGAAGTGCTAGTTAAAAAGCAGATTCCTGGGTCGTGCCCAATTACTCTACTCTGGCGATTCTCGATTAGGAAGTCCAGTATAGGAGCCAGGGATTCGAATTTGAAACAAACAAATCATGCCAGATACTTGTGGTGCACAACTGTGAGCCTTGACAAGAAATGGCCTAGATACTCAGGTTTAAAGAGATAGTATACAGAAATTAGTCATGATTGAGAGAGGTGGTGAAAATGTGGCTTGGTTGGGATATCTTAATTATAAAGAAATATCTATATAATCAAATATTATTACATGATAGTATGTATGGCAATTTTAACTTGAATTGTTTAAATTTTATGTTTGTGCCTCTTTATAATTCAAATAAGATAAATAGCACCTGTCTATAACAAGTTATCAAAAATATTAAATGCATATTAAAGTCTGGCTCCTTGGATCATATTACTCTGTCATCCCTTGTAAAGGGTGATGAGAAATGGTTTCTCAGGCAGCAGCCTGTTTTCCAGAACGGCTTGTTCTCAGATGAGTGAGTCAGTTTTCTGCCCACTAATTCCACAAATTGGCCTGTTGGTGCCTCTGGCTCCAAGAGTCTAGTTCACTTCGATTCAGTTTCAGTTCAACAAATCTTGAATGTTACCTGCTGTGAGCCAAGTCCAGTGCTAGCCGCTCAGAATGATAGTGTTTTGTTTTATTTTCTTTTGTTTTCTAAAGTGCTTTAAAATACTTACTAGGGACCAGGTGCTGTTTGTGCTTTATGGGTATTAAATTTACTTAATTCTCAAAAAAAAAAAAAAAAAAAAACCCTTAAGATTATTGTCCCCATCTTACAAATAAGGGAGTAGGTTGAGAGAGGTTACGTTCTTTGCCTGAGGTGTAGCCAGAGTCTATCGAACCTGAGTAGACAGATTCCAGGGCCTCCACTCTTAACCACAGGTTTTACTGATGAATAGGTAGGTGTGACTTATTTTCTCTTGGAACTTTCTGGGTATAGCAGAATGCATTATATTTCAGAATACTATGGTGGTTTTCTAAAACCGTAGGTCATTATTGATCTGTACTGTTCACGGGTACGGGTAAGTTCCCCAGGAGGCGTGTGCCTGTGGGCCCTGCTCCCCTTGCAGCCTCCAAGGAGCTCCAGCTGCCCCCCGAACATGTTAAGTGGTACCTGTTTCGAACCTCTCAGCAAACTCTGTCCACCAGAACTTTCTGTGGTGATGGAAAAGTCTTATAAGTCTGCACTATTCAAGGGAGTAGCCATGTGTGGGTCCTCAGCACTCAAGACGGGACTAGTGTGACTGAGGAACTCAATTTTAATTACTTTAAATAGCCACAGACACTAGTGGGTACCGTGCCAAACAATGAGGCTCCAGACGGCTTTCACTGTTGTTCACTGTTGCTTTCAATGACCTGTTCTGGCCTCACTGCTTGGGACCTTCACTGCCAGGGTTTCTACCAGTTGACCTAAGCATGGGGGGAACCAATGCAGCTCTTGCCAGGTGACACTTAGAGCTGTGAAGGGGCTTTCTTCAGGGCAATGGGATTTTAATTCAAACGGGAATAAAAACACGTAGACTGTAACTCCTTGTTAGGCAAGGTCAGTACTTTATTAATTTATGTATTCAGAACATACACTGCACACTAGACCAGGAGTTGGCAAGCTTTTTTCATAAAGGAACATATGATAAATATTTTCTGGGCCACATCGTCTTTGTTGCAACTAGTTGACTGTGTCGTAGTGTGAAAGCTGCCATGAACAATAGGTGAATGAACCGGTACAGCCACGTTCCAATAAAACTTCATTTACAAAAATAGGTGGCAGACTGGTTTGGTCTCCAGCCGTAGTTTGCTAACCTCACATTAGACAAAGCTGTCTGTTATGAATGAATATGTTAATGTATCATATAATAATTAGTTCCTACTGTGTGCCAGGCCCTAGGTATATGACAGTGAGCAGACAGGTAAGGGTCCTACTTTATTCTTGTGTGCAGAGGTTGACAATGAAAGATTAAACCTGTACACAAAAAACCATAAATCATGAACATGATTTTGGATTATGAGTAAAATAAAACAGAGACTACTCTGAAAGGGTGGTCAGGGAAGGCTTCTCTTTGGAGGTGACATGTGATCTACACTGAATAACAAGGAGAGACCAGCCCAGCAAAGAACAATGGCAGAGAATTCCAGGGAGAGAGAAGTGAGAACACATTTACATGTTCAAGAATGTTTCAAAAACAGAAAGAAAGCCTCTGGGGTGAAGCATGGCAAGGAATTGGGAAAATCCTGGGAGCCTGAAACCCAATTGATAAGTATATTTTGGTGCAGGGAGAAACCACTGGTGGAATTTAAAAAAGGAAGTGTATTTATGTTTGTCTGTGTATCTATCTACCTATAATATCTATCTATAGATTTTTTTGCTGCACTATCATTTAGGTGTCCCCACATTTCACCTTACTGTTCTCACCATTCCCACCCCCAAGAGCCCAGGCCTTATGCAGGCCCTGTAGAAGCAGTGAACGAGGTGTGGCCATCCACATCAGGTGCTTGGCATTGTTTTTCAGAAGTCATTCGTAGATTCTCCTAGAAAGGCAAACGCTCTGAAGCGTTTTTATATTGATGCTAGAATTCATATCTTGTTGTATATTGTTTTGTTCTCTACCTTCATTGCCAATTTCAAGATATCACATTGAGTATTTCAGATATCTGTGTAGTATGAAAGTTCCTGCAGTATTTTGATACTCACAAATCTCTGTTGTAGGGTTAAGGTTCCAGCAGCAACCAATTAAGAATATCTTTAGACAATTTTAGTTTTTTTGTTTGTTTATTTAAAATGTTTTATTTTTTTAGTTGAGCTTAAAAGTTTGTTAAAAAATGAGTAGGTGTCAAATTTCTTTGCAGTAGATCTTAGAATATAAGATGGTATTTGCTGGTTTCATTTGGAGAAATCATTAAGGAGCATGATACTGTTAACCGTTTGTTCAACTCTGCCTGGTACAGCAGAATACAAACATTTGACCTTCTTAACAAAGACAGATAGACTGCAGCTACATACCATGATATCATTAGGTTATTGAATAACATCATCATTCATGATTATAAGGTATTAGTCAGGTGAAATGGCAAACTTAATAGAAAACTATTATTTGTGCAGGGAGTATAGTTCCTCTGCCCTGGTCATTCTAACCCCTCAGTCAAATTGAAGGTAAGATATGTATATTTATTTTACTAAAAGAAATCATTAATAGTATAATTTTAACAAATGGAACCAATTATAATTAGTAATTTAGTAAATCAGATCATAAAACATACTTCCAGAAAGAAGTTGGTATACTATAAATCTAAAAAATGGACATTTTTTGTCATTTGTGGAGTTGTCTCATACTTATACATTTATTTTTAGTGGTGTAAAACTTATATAACAAAATATACGCAAACCTATACTTCTGAAGAAGATCTGAGAGATGCTCTAAATTTAAAGTAGTATTTTAAAGACTCTCATCTTGCTGACCCTGCACATGTGCACAAACCGTGCCTTCGAGCCACATTCCACCGCCTGTCTGTGTGTGTGAGCAAGTCCTGTTGTAGCACGGCCACACTGCTCTTCTGTGTGTCACGGCTCCTTCCACGCTGCCATGGCAGAGGTCAGTGGTTGTGACAGAGACCATATGACCTGCAAATTCAGAAAAACTTACTATGTGGCTCTTTACAGAAAAAGTTTGTTAACTCCTGCACTAAGAAACTATAAATGAAAAAGTTAAATCATGCACTGGTTGATCTCAAAATAGTTTCAGGGAACACCCAGAATCCATAAGGTAAGGGGAAATTCACATCAGGAGTCATCCAGTTAGGAAGCAGATGGCGTGTGTGATGCTGGTCCACCGTTCTAAAATACATCAGCCTCTTCAGAAAATTGACTAGAATCATTATAGTGCACCGTTAAAACAGGAAAGAACTAAATTAGTTTCCTGTGGGATGGTTGTAGAATGTTCTTTCCTGAAACTGTGATGGGGTAGATAAATCCTGAGATCCTCTACAACCTTACCTACATAGCCCTCTCTAAAACAAATATGAAGAAAAATGTTCAAATGAAATTTGATCATGAGTAACAGAATATTTTTCCAAAGATACATCTTCAGAAATAAGCCAATAAAAGATTTACATAACCTCCATCAAATTTGGAAATTAACTGTGTGTATTTGTTGAATTGTTAAAATGTTTTAAATTTATGAATGATATTTCAAATATGAAAAATATACAGGGAACAATGTGGTAGACACCTATGTGCTACACAGGTTTTAAAAATATTTAACATTTTTCCATATGTGCTTCAGATATTTTTAAGAATAAAAAGTTACAAATGTATCCCACGTCCCCTTATTCTCATCTTATTTCTCTTGTTCTTTCTTTAGAGTCAGGTTTCTCAACCCAGGAGCACTGACACTTAGGGACAGATGCTTCTTTCCTGTGGGGACTGTCCTGTGCACTGTAGGATGTTTAGCAGCAACTATGGGCTTAACCCACTGGATAGTTTCCTACTGGTAACATGCCCCTTCCTACTTGTGACAACCCAAAATGTCTCCACATATTGACAAATGTTCCTGGAAGACAAAACAACTGATCCCCTTTGAGAGCCACTGCTGTAGAGGTATTCACCAGCCTGAAGTAGGTGTGTTTCCTTCCTGCTGAGGTTTGTATGTTTCTTAGGTGTCTGTTTCCCTCAAAAGCAAGTAGTATTGTCTGTTTAGTGTTTTCATGGCATTGTTTTACTCAGTAGTAGTGTTTTACTCAGTAGTAGTGTTTTACTCAGCATTGTTTTTTTAGCTATAGCCACATTGATAAATGAAGATGTAATTCTTTCACTTCTATCTGCTATATTGTATTTCATTCTCTGAACATGTGACAAGTTAAGTTCTTACTCTCTGTATTTCAATTTTTCTAAGTTTATTTTCCCATTAAGAGAATGTGAAAAGAATATCCAGCTGTATCTGCTGGTGCGTTGGTGAGTGACTCTCTGTGGGATATTTACTCAGCAGTGGAATTCCTCGGAAGGAATGCAGTTCTGCAGCTTTGAAGAGCAGTTTTGCAATCCCAATTACATACTTACATCAGTTAACACTCGGCAGCAATGCGTGGGAATTTCTGTTTCCCCGTGTCCTCATCCACACTTGTATTAGTGTACACCGTAAGTGTTTTCTAACCTGGTGGGTACAAAATGTTGTCTCATTATCATTTTAATTTTCATTTCTCTATCAGTCAGGTCAAACATTTTTCATTTGTCTTCTGGTCGCCCCTTTTTGTCACTTGCCTATGTGTATTCTTTGCTCATTTTTCATTGGGTTAGTTTTCTTTTCTACTAATTTATATATTATTTTATTTTCTAGGTTCAATTTCCTTGTGATTATATGCATTTCAAGGTATATTCTGATTTTTGGCTTGGGTTTTTTAGTGGGTTTATGTGTGTGCACATTTTAATAATCAGAATCTTAATGTAGCCAAATTTAATGTATTTATCCATGATCT
The DNA here is from genome assembly GCA_004027735.1 of Carollia perspicillata. Classification (NCBI taxonomy): domain Eukaryota; kingdom Metazoa; phylum Chordata; class Mammalia; order Chiroptera; family Phyllostomidae; genus Carollia; species Carollia perspicillata. The sequence continues at coordinate 52,143 of PVKM010002300.1, read as the reverse complement.
ATGTATTTTGGATCTATTGTAAGAAAATCTTCCCAGTCTGGAGGTCATCTTGGCATTTTTCTATAATTTTTTTCTGAAGTTATTTTTTTTCTGTTCATATATGCCTTGATACAATCAAGAATATGATACCATATTCTGTGCAGCATGAACTATGAACCCACTTCTCCTCATAGGGACAACCAGAGTTCCAGTCCACTCTTAGGGTGTCTGTGTGTCTCAAAGGGCAAGGCATTTCTTACTTTACATTTTTTGGCCAATCTTCACCCTTGACTCAAGTGATTTTTGTTATTCTTTTAATTTCTGTAGAGACTTTTTTAAAGGCATTCCTTTATTAAAAGGAATACAATGCATTCCATTGAATAGGTAGATTAATTTAGGGGAAGTTGACGTTTTGGCAATACTGGGCTTCTCCAACCTTGAATGCAATGTAGATCTTCATATTTTTAGATCTTATTTTGTGCTTTTATAGAATCATGTTCTGATGTCAGTAAATGACTTGGATTTTTAATATAAATGGATATTTGTCACTGGCTTTTTAGACTGGAAAAATTAGAGAGTAAAAACTCATTTATTTATCTCATACATAGTGAACAAAAGGCTCAATACTTTTTTGAATACTTTTGGAAAGCAAAAAATAGAAAAATATTAGAAATGGAGGAACTGGCCATTTCTTCCTTATGAGTACACCTAATTAAAATATATTTGATGCCTGGCTGGTAGGGCTCAGTGGATTGAGTGTGGGCCTGCAAACTGGGGGTCACTGGTTTGATTCCTGGTCAGGGCACATGCCTGGGTGGTACAGGTCCCCAGTGGGGGCTGCACAGGAGGCAGCCAAACATTGATGTTTCTCTCCCTCTCTTTCTCCCTCCCTTCCTCTCACTCTAAAAATAAATAAAATCTTAAAAATAATAAAATAAAATATATTTAAAATATTATGCTAAATAAAAGAAGCCAGATACTATAAGGGCACATGTTATATAACTGCATTTAAATAAAATACCCAGAATAGGCATATTCAGAGAGATAGAATGGTGATGAAAGTTGTACAACATTGTGAATATACTAAATAACACTGAATTTTACACATCAAAAAGGTTAATTTGGTGAATGTTATCACAGTTAAAAATGTACTTGAATATATTTTTAAATGAAAAGAAAGGAGTCTTAATCTGTCTCTATTCCACCCTCATAAATCATATCTCAAATACAATGATAAGTCTAACTTAACAAAATGCCCTTTACCTTTTTGTTTTTAAAGAGATATCCATGCTTGCTTGTAGTGATTCACAAGAACCTAAGTTTCATGTTTTACCAACACTCTATCATGCCTTTAAAGAAGAACCTAATAATTTGCTCTTGGAATATTTTTGAAATTCAATTATTCTAAATACTTAGAATTGTAGACATAGTCATATCTCTCTTCATTCCACTTTCGGTTCAATATTTATGAGTTGTACAGTTTTTTTCTTTATGTCCACATTTAAAGTTGTCATTTTGGAAGTGGCAATAAAATAGAGCACTAGACCAAAATTAATATGATGATGTTGAAGATGTGACCTAATTAAAATGCAAATGTAAGCATACTTCTAAAACTGAGGCTTAGATACTCAATAGTTAGCCTGTTGCTTGTTGGTAATTTGATTTGACAGGTTCTTCTCACAAGTTCATTGCTTTAACCTCAAGTGTAAGCATATATTGGCTTGTCTGATAAGATGAGAACATTCAGGCAGATTCAAGAAGCTTAAAATGAAACTTAATGAGGGATGATCTTTCTGGATATATGCATGTCCTCCTTATTAGAGAAATTTGGAAAATGCCTGCCATCTACAGATGTATGCATTGTTGAATCTAAAATTGACACCATACACACTTTTTTATTTAAGTCTATTGTTTTTAAGTCAATTTCACGTTCCCTTTACCTAAAAATACCCCTGCTTCCTCTATTCTTCCAAATTCCAGCTGTTCTTCCAAAAATCTCTTGTCCTCTTCTTCATAAGTAACAACAATCCTCTCTGAATTCTCATTTTATATTTCTCTTGGCTCTTACCCATTTTTCCCTATTTTACAATATTGCATATACATATATCATGTTCTATATTAAATAATTAGGTTCTAAGATCAGGAATTATTCCCCCAGAACAACCACAGATTAACTGACAGGATCTCCAAAAGAAATTGTTGTGGGAACAGATTATGTGAATGAGAAAAGACACGTAAGGGTGCAGATAGTTAAGCTAAAAACTGCCATCATTCATTCCACAGTAGTGACGTTGGACATTTACTAGCTTCTGCAGCCAGTTCTCCCACTTTAAGATCATTTCTTGTATTCCTTACCCTCTGCAGGATATCCACGTCATTGAAATTCTCCCGAAGATGAGTGTGGTTTTTATACTAAACCTCTAGTGCTAAAATGTAGGAATCTCTCAGTTATTTGACTTTGTGGCCGTAAACAGATACCACATTTTAAACTCTGAATGTTTATATTTCCATATAGGCACTGTTGTTTTTCTGTTTTCTTAAATGTTCCATTTCCTCCATGTGCATACCATGTGGTAAAATTTACTTTTAGCCAAGAATCTGCAGAAAATGGAGACCTGAGCACAATAGGTTTTTAAATTATTATATCAAGCAATGAATGAAAAGAAGTAAGATACTTTATGTTAGGGGATATGACATATGAATTTCCAAAAATATTTATGTCAGATGCGTCAACATTCCAGTAGGATACTTCTTAGAAGATAATAGCTTTGAGAAAGATTGTTTTGTGTAAACAAGGCTGGAAAGTTCTTTATTGGAAAGGAAAAGGAGGTTTTAAACTAACTGAACATGTAATACAACTTCAAGAAACCTTTTGTGTTTTAGGATAGCCATTAAAGCAAATATTATTGTAATGGAACATTTAGTTCTGTTTGTATTGCAATACATTTTGAGGAAATCAATAACAGCATAAGGAAGAAACTGGCAGCCTACCCCAAATAGCTCAGTACTTCTGTGAAGGCTTTCTTATCTCGAAGAGCTGATGGTTATAAAATGATGCATTTAAATCCATGGCTAAAGCTGATGAAAATATCATACAGAACCAAAGCAGTCCAGCTATAGATGTTCATTAAATTGACCATTAATAACTTGTGATAAAAAGGAATATTACTGCATTCATAAATTTTGTATGCAGATTTTATTAAGCTGGCATGTTATGTGAATTGATTGTCTGACATCTTCTGGCTGTGGCTGAAGATAATAGTATTTTATATGCATTTTCTGTAATCCAAGAATGCTTATGGACTGTTTCTAGCTAGTTATGTTTTTGTTCTGGTTGGTATTTCTTTTGCTCAGTATACAATTAGAAAATGTAATTATAGCCTCAGTATGAAACATTATAAGATTAGTTGTGTCAGCATTTCTATTATAACGGCTTTTTGTGGAGAGGGAGAGAAGAGAGGCGAATGCAAGGAGACAAGACACTGTCTATCAGGTTGGCTGACTCTATCTTCTCTTGTTAATGAATTGTTTACTTTTTTTTCTTGAAATGTAAATGCAGTCTCGTTTGCTAGTGCTTAATTTTAAGATATATTTCAGTAGGTTATTGTTTGCCTTTCATATTTAGTAAACCCCTTAACCTGATTGCAATGAACAACCCAGCAGGGTTTAAGTCTGTGCACTCACTATTGACCTACCATCCACTTTGAATCAATAGGGATCCTGAGTTTGGAGTACAAGGAGTGCTTTGAGCACAAGCTGTGTTTTTCAGGTTAGGAGATCCAGTTTATTGCTTCGCAGCACATCTCACTTCTCCTTTGCTTTGCAGCTGTCTTTGGTTTTCAGAAATTGAGGTTCAGGGTGAAAGCATGGGTCGTGGTGCCAGAATGCTGTGGTTAGAGGCCTGCTTTTGCTACCTGTGCAAGTTAACTTCTTGGTACTTGTATCCTCACCTGTAATTAGTATAATGATAATGACTCCCCTATAGGGTTGTTCTGAGAATTAGTTAAATCATTTGAAGATCTGAGAGCTAAGAAAGTACTCAGCAATGCTAGCAGTTATTAATACCCGCATTAGAACATTAGTAAGAGAAAGAAGAGGTGAAACTTAAATTTAGTCACATTTTTCCATACAAAATCCACCGAGACATGATTGAAATCACTGCCTGAATGTCCTCCACATTCCAATCTGTTGAAAGAGGGTTTAGTGAAACGCCTGGGCTTGGGTATTTACAGTTTTGACCTTGGGAAAAATAAATCCATCTCTCCAAGGGCCAGTTTCTATTTTTCTAAATTGGGAATGATTAGGGTAAGTAAATAATGGGTTTTTAGGAATAAATGTTACCTTATATTTGGAAATAAAATATACATCTGGCATACAATTTGAGTTCAATAGCTATTGGCTCTTTCTATGGTAACTGTATCATATTTTTTGTTACCTTTTTACAGTTACCTCTGAATGATGTCTCATGTGACATTTTGCTCCCTTTAAGCACTGAATATTATGAAAATATTAACTTAACACCTATTTTTGGCTTTGTACACACAACCAAGTAAGATTGAATAAAACCATATATGTCTGTGGTTCACAAAAGCATTATAAATATTGATTATCTTAGCCTGTGATAGCCGGTTGATAGTAGAATATTGTCCTTTGTGTTGATTTGATTATTTCAGAGTTTTAGAACTTGGTCATGTTCCTGTATTTTCAAATTTATTGCCATGTTTGTTAAAAGTAAATTTATTCAATGTTAAAGCTCATTTACTTCCTGCCTCTCTTTTGATACAAGAAGAACATGGAGGCCCAGTACAGAATAGAGCTTGCTCAGTTAATAAAAACTCCAAGGAGAAGACTTTAGTTTATGCCTTTTTTTTGTGCCTGGGAAACTTGAAGTAGAAGGAATTCCTGATACTTTTTGGATCTCTGTGAGCATGGCCATCTTTTGGCGATGAAAATAAGCACAGGTCCTGCTTCAAAAGATGAGAAAGAAATTAGGGAAAGCTAATGAAAATTAGGCAGAGAGCCTCAGAAATTAGCATATTTACTGCTTTTCCTTTTGCAATAATAGTTTAAAAGCCCATTGTGTAATTTAGATGTTCACAGAAGCTTTGAAGCGTGCAGATGTTCTGGTTGCTCTCTTAGCAGAATGGTGGGAGCAGGTGTGAGTGATCAGTGGGTGGACGCTGGTGGCTTTAGTTAATGTATGTGGGGTCCATGCTTCACACTATCTGAGGCAAATAGGTGTAAGCTAGACTCAAGAAGACTTTAATTTGATCTTAGTCTTGGTGCTCCTGTCTAAGTCAGTGTTTTGTTTTCTGAAAATTCAAACACTGATCCAAGGAGTTTTAACTAATGCTTCATTCAATTGGACAGTTTTGGAAGCCAGGATTTTGATTATTTTTTAGAAAATAGAAAGTATAAACACATGCTTCCTAACGAGATAAAATGCAATATTCTTTGCCTAATGATGATTTGCTACCTAGCTCAGTTGCAGCTTGATTTCTCAAATTTTCCAATCAGGACCCATGCCTCTGAGGAAAAAAAAAAAGTAAAATGAGTAGGTAACAGGTTAGAGCCCTCTCTGTTCCTGTTCTGGAGAGAAAGAATCAGAATAGTATTTACTTAAAGGAAGATAAAAGGATTCATTTTTTCTAAGAAATTTTATTTACTACACATTATGGCAAGACGTTTATTTCTTTTTTTAACACCTGCCAGCTCTGTTCATGCTCTGTTTTGGAAATTCCAAGCCATTAGATACCACCTAGTTTAATCCTTAACCCACCATGGAAATCCTCTATGCAGCAGAAGGGCAGGATACATGACTTAAACCTGAAAAGGGACTGCTGAGGGTGGAACAGACTTTGTTCATTTGCAGTTATTCAAATTATTCAGAAAAACCTTCACAGTTTCATGTTTCACATATAATCTTGACACAAAATTCCTCCCTCGAGTTTACTTCTCATTGTTTTTACCTGGCCTTCCTTTATGGATTCTGAACTATTGGACTTGAATGTGGGAATTAAACATTGTTAGGTATTTGTGACCAAGAAAATATTTATCATATGTAGCATAGTAAAGTTTGTATTGGAAAAAGTAAATTTAAAAAGATTTTTTCTAAAATCTCTACACAAGCTCTTTCCTATGTTTTTAATGAAAAGTTTTGCAAAGTCTAAGATAGCCTGTCCTTTCTGTTATTTAGAACCTACACAGTATTTATTTGTTCTGTAGCTGGAGAGCTTCCTGAATATAGGACTTGGGCTTATTTATTAATACTAGACAACACAGGGCTGCTGAGGTTTTGTTCAGTCTTAAATATTGGTTTAGACATACTGGTTATTAAAATATTAAACTATTTCTGTTGTACACAGCGATTCCCTGAGTTCCCAGGAGCGCCCTCACCCTGCTGTTCTAACTGTCCTGGGCCCTCCGCCTGGTGTTCAGCCCTTTCTGTGATCTAGCACAGCAGAAATAACCCCAGGCCCCAGAGGGCCTCCCAGACCGCACTCCAGCAACACTGTTGGCTTCTAGGTGCCCTACCCTTAGTGAAGGTTGCTTCTTCATGGTGTTATAATGGATGTCAGCTGAGTAAATACAAGGCTATTTCGAATCAGATGCAGGAAAAAGTATCTTTAAATAGTGCTAAGAGGTTCCCTAAACTGTATAATCTAAAGTAAACAAGAAATCACAGCAAACATGAGGTAGGCCTAGGACAGAGCTACAGTGCCTAAAATACTGCCAGGAATATAGCAGGAATTCAGTGAATATGTTGACAGACAGAGCATCCAAAATGCAATCTTTTTTATTATTATTTTTAGTTTTCAGTTTTAGAGAGAGGGGAAGGGAGTGAGAAAGAGAGGGAGAGAAATATCAACGTGTGGTTGCCTCTTGCATGCCCCCAACTGGAAAACCTGGCCCACGACCCATGCATGTGTGCTGACTGGGAATCAAACCAGGGACCCTTCGGTTCATGGACCAGCATTCGGTCCACTGAGCCACACCAGCCAGGGCCAAAATATAATTTTTTAACTCAGTCATAGGAACTAATAATTGTTCAGCAGGGCCCCCACTATTGTGGTTGCCTGATCCCTTAATGAAGTTCATATTTAGGTCAAAGGAAACTTGAACTTTCTTTAGGCTTTAAGTAGCTTGGGGGCCTAGTCAGAGTTTTCTTCTAGCCTTTCCTGCCTTCACAGAATATTTGCATTTGTACTATAGACTGTTGGCTTCACTGAGGGAATTATAAATAACTGAATAAAGAACCTCTAATCACTTGGTATTTTAACAGGCACCTAGAAGGTTCATCCAAATTCCCTTTGCTTCAGTTGGAGAAATAGCTTCTCTGGGTAATGAACTTGAACTCTGTCACCTGGTTCTATCTTTGAGCTAGCAGAAAAGGGGGAATGGAAATAAGACTGCTGTATAAATGACTTGGCATTAAAGACTTCATCATCTCTGACTTGTCAGACAATGAACTACACTTGGGACTCACTATTTTGTACTATAAAATGTGATAGTGAAGTGTTTGAATTTATGATAGGCTTATTTCTTTTAGCAAGTTTTAGATAGCTAGGCACCATGGAAAACTCCAAGCATGAAATAATTGGAAGGCAAGTTCAAGATAGATTACTTTTAGCCCACAGAAATATTTAACTGTGGCTATTAATTGCTGCACTTCAAATCTGTGTTTTTTTCAACTCCCCACCCCCTTGAGAGGATGTGATATGGGAGATGAGACTTCCTAGTGTCCTATGACAGAACTTGGACTTGTTTTAATTGTTGCTTTCATGGGTGGATCTCTACTTGAATAATATTTCCACCTTAAATGTTTCTGACTCTGAACAGTAATTAAACTTAAAAAAATTGTGAAATTGTTGGAGCCAGCAAGAGATAGTTCATCATTCTACTTTAAGTGTTAAAGCGTCTGCAACCTTCTCAGAATGCTCTCCCTGCTTCTGTGGTCCCTTTATGGAGCTCTTGCATTTGTGTCCCCAAGTGCTGGGTCTAGTGTCAGTGATGGCAATGTAATTGGGTGGTTTAACTTGCCTATTTATATATCTTACTTAGCTGGTTGGATGTCCTTGGCGAATTCATCAAAACTTTCCAGGGCTTATGATAAGGATCCAATGAAGTAGAAGAAAAAGAGATTAGCCAAGGATCTGACACACAAAGTCCTTACCAAATATTAACTATTATTTATCATTTACCAAGTCTTGGGATGAGTCAGTTTGCTTGTGATGGAGTTAGAAATCATTTGATTCTGTCTAAATCTGTCACTACCAATGTTCTGAAAAATAAACAATCCTTAGTTGCATTTTGTGATATCTTTCTTTGAAAGCACATTAAATTAACTCTATGAAAGCACTTTTAAACTTACTTTGGTTTTGAGAAGTTCTAGTAGCTTAAAAAAATAACTGGTGACATGAGTTTTTTTAAAACTAGACTTGGACAAGATATTTATGAAACAATTAAAAACTTGCACACTTCTCAGACAGCTAATATTGTTAACTTTAAATATTTTAAAAGACACATAATGTTTTTAATCTTCAAGGTTTTTTTAAAGTTTTTTAAGTTCTTCGTTTTTAGAGAGGTGTATATATAGAAATCTTTTAAGTTGAAATTACATGGTGACTGTTTAGATACAGACCACAGAGTGTGGCTCTCAGAAGGGAACGGAATTGGGAGAAAGAGGGTGACGCCACCTTATGATTGGGTCAAACATAAGGTGACAGAGGCTGGAATTCAAGTAGGGAACAAACAGTAGAGTATATAGATATTGTACTATAAGTTGTACACATTAAATTTATATAATTTTATTAATCAATGTTACCTCAATGCATTTAATTTACATAAATTTTATGATGACTGGAATTTACTTCCAAATAATATGGGGTTGAGGGATAGATTACAGTAAGATTGGCCATGAACTGAGCATTTTTGCAAGGTTGTGGGCACATCAAGATGTATTTGGCTAGTCTGTCTATTTCTGTATATGTATGAAATTCACCACAATAATTAGAAGAAAAAAACTAACTTGCAGTACTTTGAAACCTAGCCATTATTATTAGTTATGGTGAGCAAGTTTATCACAAGCTATATCAGCTATAACTAGGTAACCAGGACTGATCACATGGATATATTGACTGATGGGTAATAAGGGAATAAAGTATGCAATAAATGAGAAAAAGGTTTCTACCTGTTACCATACTTTGACATGAAATATGTGATTAAATCAAAATTTATTCATGAAAGCATATCCATTGGAAGATAGTTATGTATTATAAGATACCTTTTTTGGAGAAGTATTTTCACTTTGCTTATCAAAAGCACATTTTCAAAGTATAGAGTGGTTTATGATGAGAATTATTAGGATTTAGGAGCATCTAGAAAATTACCTTAAATAATGAATGCAGGAGACATCAGAGCCTGCCCTCTCTGACATATAGACCTTCAGTCACCACTGAAAGAACAGACTGTCCATAGTGCTTTCTTTGCCTAACCTCTCAGGCCCCTTTGGAGATATCCTAGATTTGCTGATGGACCCTAAACTGACTGATGTTTGATGTTAGTCAACTTTGTGGGAATGGTCCAAGGGATGATGATTGTTTGTAGTGCATGAGAAATATATGGGTTTTATGATCAGTTCATCTCTAACTCTTTGTGATTCTCAATATAATTAGATTTTGCTTTATAAAAATGTATTACATCTGCCATATGGCATATTCTTTCTTCCTCTCTACAATTAAAAAAGCAAAGTTAATATCCAAAATTTATAAAGAAGCCATAAAACTCAACACCCAAAAAACAAACAATCCAAGATGGCCAATAGACATATGAAAAGATGCTACATGTCAATAATCATCAGAGAAATGGAAATTGAAATCACAATGAGGTATCACCTCACACCAGTCAGGATGGCTATCATGGTAAATTAACAAACAAGTGCTGATGAGGATGTGGAGAAAGGGGAGCATTTTTGCACTGTTGGTGGGAATGCAGACTGGTGCAGCCACTATGGAAAGCAGTGTGGAGATACCTCAAAAAATTGAAAATGGAACTGCTTTATGATCCAGCAATCCCACTTCTGGGAATTTATCTGAAGAAACCCAAAACACTGATTCAAAAGAACATAAGCACCCCCATGTTCATTGCAGCATGATTTATAATTGCCAAGATATGGAAGCAGCCCAAGTGTCCATCAGTAAATGAGTGGATGGAACAACTGTGGGACATTTATACAATGGAATTCTATTCAGCCATAAAAAAGAAGAAAATTTTACCCTTTGCAACAGTATAGATGGACCTGGAGAACATTATATTAAGTGAAGTAAGCCAGTCAGAGAAAGACAAATATCGTATGATTTCACTCATATGTGGAATCTCATGAACAAACTGAACTAACAAGCAAAATAGAGACAGACTCATAGATAGAAAGCAGATGACATCTCTCGGGAGTTGGGGATTAGGGGTGGAAGGACTGAGCAAGTAAACAAAAAGGAAAAAGGCCCCATAGACATGGACAACAGTGTGGTGACTGTGCCGGGCAGAGTGGTATAAGGGTGGGTAAATGGTAATGGAAAAAATACAATAAAAGTACATTTTTAAAAAATAAAAATAAAGAAAACTACATTGATGATAAATAAATAAATACTGTTGATTAGGTTAGTAAACTACCCTTTTCTTTCCAGTTTACTGTTGTTAAAAGGAATTAGAAATAACTTATAAAATATTTTAAGTATCTTTTAGGTTCCCTCCAGTTATTTATATGTTTTGACTTATTATCGTGTTAATGTATATTGATTTAATATGATTGAATCATTCTTCATTTCTGGAATAAACCTTATTTGGTCAGAGAGTATTTAAAAAAACAAAATAAAACTTTCTATTGGAAATTTCAGTGTCAAATCACAAATTTTTTATTTATATATACTCTCATCTTAAGTGCTCTGGAAATATTTGTTCTACCTTCTGTTGTGGTTGGGAAATTGCCTTTTTTAAAGTTCCTGTTAGAGTTGAGGGCATATATCAGTCCGTAGAGACAGGCAATTGCAAAGGAGACGAACTCTGGTGGGTGCACAGAGTGTGTCCTTTACGCTGCTGCTTCAGGTTGGTCGATCAGTCTTACACAAATAACTAATGCTAGAGAATAGCTTTATATTCAGCTCCCTGGTAGACTTGTTCATTTTTCCTGTGATCTCACTGCCATTACTGATCATACTTTGGGGTTATATGAAAAGGTGAACCATGTGGGTTTTTCATTTAATAGAGAATTTCAAGGCCTTTGGTTTTAGGGACTGGTCTATTTCTAATATTTATTTACCACCCCTCTCCCACCACCCCCTCCAAGTTTTCAATGACCCCTGACCCCTGCATCTTGAATCAATTGGCGTCATAGGCTTTGTATCTGAATTAAAACATTGGCAAACACTTTTGGGCACTGTTGCCTAGCACTGCAACTGTGATGTCAGTTAAGGGACAAAGTCGTATTTCCTTTCTTCCTTGGAGAATCAATAATGTGGTCACGCTTGCAGAGGCAGGCACGTCTGAACCATGGGCAGGCAGTAGATTATTTTCAAATCTCTTTTCTCCCAAAGGCCCCTCAAGTCTAGTCCTCTTTGACAGTTTCATCATGTACGTTCTAAAGTTTTTCTCTCCTGGGCAACCTCAGAAAGTTCCATGGAAAACAATATAATTAATACAGTGTCTTTTACTGGATCCTGTCCGTTATTCCCAAAGCAATAGTTACATTGCATTTCATTTCAATAGCGCACTCCATAGTATGTGGCTTGAACTTGATGTGATATGTGGTGTGATTATACTCTCTGAGTCATTGGGAATTTTGAGCATGTCTTACAAATATTTTCTCTCTACCTTCAGTATATCCTGTTGTTTCCTTTATTTGTTTATTCACTAATCAATAGAAGTGCCTGTTATATGTAAAAACATTTTGCAACGTAAGTGAAGGAACATCCACAGAGTAGGGGGAAAGATTCCAGGTAGTGCCTGGCATGTTAATGGTGGTGGTTTTAATGGCATTCTTCTTGCTCCTGATGTTTTTGTAACTATCATCATCCTTGTCACCATCATTTTCATTCTTCCAATGTTCTTTGACAGATCTTATTCTATTGTTTATATAAAGTATGATTTCTTTGCTGTAAGTGGCACTAAGAAATGAGATGATCATAGTTAGGTAACTAATTTGGAGGTAACAGCATTTTATCAAATCCTAATATATTTTCAGTAAATGAAGTTCATTGCAATTTACTCATTCCTTTACTCTTTGTTGACTAAGATTATTCTCTGATATATTGACTGGGACAGGACCCAGGTCATTTAACCTGACTGTTGTGAAGGGCCCAGGCCTGTAGTCAGACTGCCTGGGGCCAATTCCGAGTTTCTGTTCTTGGTAACTGTAGTATTAACTCTCTTTGTCTCATTTCTTTGTCTCTAAATGGACATCGTGGAACTAAGGTTTGTTGGAAGAATTGGATATGATAGTGACGTAAGTGACTCAGCCAGTGCCTGGTCTCTCATAAGCAATCAGCATCTCAATGCTGTAATTTTTATTGTTGCTGTAATTGTTGTAATTACTATTACTCATTATTACTTTGCTGCTGCTATCATTATTATTTCTACAGTGAGGACCAGTTTTCTGCCTATCTCTCAACCAAGAACCTCCATGCTTTTATATGGTGCATACTTTTTGAAGTGAGCAAACAGAACTCCAACCAGAGCAAGACAATTCACCTTTCACTCACTGAGTGAACGGAGTGGAAGAGTGCTGATCCCTTATTAGAGAAGTTTGGCTAAAACCATCATAGGTTCTAGATTGATCTTTAAATAAAACTCTGAGTTTTCTGCTCTCCAAGAAAAAAAAGTTTATGACGTTCTCTACTTGATTCCTGAAACACACAAGTATGTGTTCTATGTATGTTTATATCTTTATGCCTGTAATGATCGCTATAGATATAAAACTTCAGTTGACCTTTTGTCATGAAATCCATCTGTCTGCATAATAATATATGATTCTTAGCAGTACTTCTAGAATGTAAAACTTTGCATGTAACGTTTTCACAACAGTGCTGCCCTTATTGCGCTGTGCAGGAATCTATAATTACTACGTAATGTGGTTAGTGTGAGGACTGGTGAGATAGTACACATTTAAAATGCATAAGCTAATAACAATCGTATCAAAGAAGACTTAATAGAAGATGTAACTCAGTTAGAAACCCAAGACAAGTATAAACACTCAACTTCCCTCTCAGCAGCCCTCTTCAGAGCAAAGGAGTAGTGACAGAAAAGGAAAGAAATCTTTCCTAACTCTCTAAATAGCCTTCATTTTCTGCAACAGCAATTTTCTGATTTTTGTTGTTTGAGGTTGTGTGCAAAGCATTGTAACCAATGAAAATGCATTTGGAGAAGAACTGAAAAATATATGAAATATGTCCTGAAATCTTCAAGCAGTTAAAATTGTTTCTCCCCTCTTTATGGGTTAAAGACAGACTTTCTTAATCCCTGAATGATTGAATATGATATTACAATAAATTCTTTTCTTAAAAATCCTGAGCTATCTGTAGTTTTGTTTATGGTAGTGTTAATCTTTACCTCAGCCCCATGTTCCTGGAAAATAGCAATAGGGCAAAGGCTCACAGAGAACACTCTGGCTCAGATGGCTTGGCTAAGATGATGGATGCCACCTTAGTGCACCAATGGCAAGGCCAGACACAGACCCTCAACATACTCCTTTGCTTTTTCCTGAACTGTTTAGTCCCTCTGACCAAGTACTTGCTAATTTAAATCGATCAAACTGTATTCAGGCTTCTCTCCTCCTCCCATGCCCAAGAACTATATGGCCTCCTCTTGAGCTGTTGGAATTCAAAAGAGCCCCTCTGTAAGGACCCCTCCAGAGAGTGGGCAGACCTCAGGGAAACCCTTTCCCAGATCAGCTGTCTAGTCACACCCTTTGCTCATCCCACTTCCCTACACCTGGCTCTTTCTAGCTGTGTTTACCTCTCCCTGGAAAAGACAATTCCTATCTGCTGACCTTTGAGGCACTTAACAGATCTCACAGTCAGAGCTCTCTCCTAGTTTCAATGGTCTCCCTCTTCCTGTTGTAATAGTCCTCCTCCCCTTATTGCGATCATCTTTTCACATAAAGTCTCTCTTTCTTCACCTAAGTCCAAATGTTATTTGACACGTTTACATTTATACCCTCTATGGCCTGTAATTGTGATTTAGTTTAAATGTCTAAAGCACCTTTATACTAACAATAATAGAAATTTTCTCTGTTCCAGGATCCATATATGGTATTTTTGACACATTAGATATATTTTTTTGTGTCCTACAGGGAAATATTTTTACTTATATTTTATTCCCAGGGACAACGGGGTTCCGGTATGTTAAGTAACTTTGCAAATAAATGGTGTACATCCCCAGAATGAGAGACACAGAATTTAAAGACTTCTGTGGCTGTGATCATAGCTTTCTGTTTTTCTATTACCCTTGCTGCACTAACTGCTGAAGGTCATGGTTACTATCAAAAACAGAAATGATGAAAGCCATACTGTTGAGTTCTCTCTCTCTCTCTGTCTCTCTCCTGTCTCTCTCTCTCTCTCTCTCTCTCTCTCTCTCTCTCTCTCTCTCTCTCTCTCTCTCTCTCTTTGCATTTTTCCATTATATGACTGACAACAAAGCTGGGAGGTTGATGCCATTAGTATCCCCATTTGTGGGCACTAGAGAAACATGAGGTTGGGCAGGTTAGCTACTGGGCCAAGCTCAAAAAATTGCCAATTATCTAAATGACCACCAAACTGGTACCTTCACCTTGTGATTTTTCTAGAAACTGCCCGGGTTCCTGGATGCAGCCCCTCTAGGTCCTCCATCACCTGCTGCAGTTCTGACCATGTAAGAGCTCCCTCCTCCAACTTCAGTCAGCCCTTGCATATTTTGCTAACTAATGTAGGTTTTTGGAGATGGAGCTTCGGTTTCAAAGCAATAACCACAGTATTAAATCTGTCTTTTATTTACATTGAGTTTAATGTGTATTTATTGTTTCTTACATAAATAAATGATTGACTAGGAACATAATGCTTTTCAATCCCTACGGCATGTATTATTTTAGCCAAGAAGAAAAATATTTAAGTAAATTAGTTATTTAACTTCCCAGACGTTTAGTTTTGTCATCTGTACAAGGGACACCACAAAATACCTAACTGATAGAAATGTTGAGAAGTTTAAAGAGATAATGAATAGAGTGCTAATGGATAGACTTCCTCAATTGCTGCTGCCATTATTATTATTATTATTAATTATTAGTTTTCATTTCTTCCCAAGTGCTTAGTCTATATTAAAGAAGTATAAATAGTGTCCTTTTCTGACATGAGCAAATCTCTAGAGGTAGAAAGTGGTAGATAGCTCAGCTTGGCTCCTTTTAAGAGTTGTGTTTGGTATTTAAATAATGCTATTTACATATTAGAATTATATTTTCTTGAGAGTAATGTACATGTGAAACTGAGCTTCCTGTGTCTTACTTCTACTGTGTTGAACATGTAGTTAATGGTTTTCTTGTCTAATCATTAAGAAATGCACAAACCAATATAAAAATGAATACTGTCAAATTTCTAAACACATGCCAAAACTACTCATTAATTTAGCCCTATAAAATTGGTTTATAGATATTACTGGTGTTTTTATTATATATGAGTATGACAGAAACCCTTTGGGGCTTCATCTATTCTCATTGATAGGTTATTCAGTTGATTTAGGATTCTGAGGCTTATTTTTTCATTAATTCTGAATATTTCAAATTATAATGTGAACACATGTTTATTTTTCCCTGGATGAAAAAAAAAAAGCTTGATAAAGAAAAAAATAATGATTAAAATTATTTGGGCTTCTTATACCAGAAAAGAATGTGGCCTTTGGTGTTGGTGTGGTCAGGTTGACCCTTCTTTGCCTTGTGTCAGCCTCTCTGCTTCATCTCTTTTGGTTGCTGGGTAAGCAGGCTTGGTCCCTGTCCTGATTCTGTCACTGCTGGAGTTAGGGAGAAAAATGCAGTGGAATTTATGGAGATGTCTTTTTCCAGTTCTGTAAGTGTCTCCCCAAATAATGTCTCTACCTCTAATATGTCTCCTAGTGTTGTTACCTACAGTTTTGTACAGGATTAGATTTTCATGTACTATAGTAGAAATTTAAAATATAGATAGAAATTGAAGCTGGCACTCTGTATCAGCCCCTGACGGCTCCCTGCTGGCTTCCCGGCTTCAGACTGTCACCTGTTGACTAGTTAGTTGATTCCCTGCCCCGGCCCTGGATGCTCCCCTGCTGTTTCTTTGTCCTGGGGCCCCGACCCATTCCCCTTCTTCTCCTGTGTCCTTGGCTTTTACAATTCTGTATCTCCTGCTTGTACCACGAGACCTCTCCCCTCCCCACTTTGTTGCAAAGGTATTTAACCACCCACCTGACCCCTCCTCAGCACCCAGAATTTGGAAGCTGTCTCCTCTGGGCCCACGCATGTAATAAAGACTTACTCCGTCACCCCAGATCGTGTAAGAGTTCGTTTTTCTGCAACAGTACAAGTGTCTCAAACTCAGTATTTCCAAAAAAAATTCTCTCCCACCAACCTACTGTGTTTCCATTTGTTCTGTTGGATAATGGCTTTTCCACTGTCACATTTCTTAAGCCTTGCAATATTCTTCTCCACTCTCTCATATCGTCTCTCCAGATCCTATTCATTCACTCTCATGAGTGTCTCTCACAACCCCCTTTTCTGTTTCTGAAACTGGAAAAGCTGTGTTCGTGCTGCCTGTCACCTACCAGAACCAAAAAGCAGAGACAGGGAGGGATTGAATCTTTATGGATGCTTTATATGGATGGCCAGTGATTTGAGAAGACAGTGGGTTATGTACCCTAACAGACTGTCTTAAATTCCATTTTAAATGGGCCCTTTTTATAAGCAGAAGAAAGTATAGGTAAGGGGTTTGGAATTCAGGGAAAAAGTTAATCAGATAAAAGCTGCAGCATTCTTCCATCTGCGTCCTGGGAGGTGGTCTTTATCTGTGTCCTGGGTAGTAGAGGCCGACAGTAGTAGAAGTCTCACTCTGGAGTACAGTGGCTCAGATACCATCTTGATGGCTTGCAGTCCTCCTAAGGCACAAAGGTGGAACTTCTTATGGTCTCCTGGAGTCAGGGTGGGTCATACCTTCAGTTCCTGCAACAATAGCTTTTTACATGTATTGGTTACCAAGCATATTAGCTATTACCTAAACTAAAATTTTCCAGCTCTCGGGTCTCCTGTCATTTTCACTTATGTATCCCAAGTTCAGGTCTCTCTCTCCTGGAACATTTTAATAGGTTCCTAATTGATCTCCCCACCTCAAGCTCCCCTCAGCCCTTTAGTTAATCTTGGAAGAGTTCTCAGGCAAATTAAGTGTTTTAATTGCTGTTTGATTTGAATTGAATTTTCTCAAAGAAATTGGCTAAGTGGAGATGGACTTTTCAGTGTTTGTGCGAATGTTATGACCAGCACCTTGAGAACAGAGAAGGCCATATGTCTAATGGTTAAAGTTCTTTTTCATCACTTACTGTAACACAGTTTGGTTTGTAATCAACATAATAGCTTTAGCTTTTTCAAACTTTTTTTTTTTTGAGAAAAGGATCAACTTTGGGACATGCATCTCATTAGTGTTAAAAGTGCTCAGTCTCTGTAAAGTGAATATAATAAAAGAGATTTCTATAATATAACAGCAAAGGAGATAAATGCCAGGTTGTCAGAAAATTTAAATGAATAATGGTATTTGAGGCATTTATTTTTCATGCAATTTGAGATATGATAATTACTGCTATTTAAATTTTTCCCTAAAGTTAGCTTGCTCAGGTGTCTTGGGGATTGGGGGCTTTTGGACACAGAAGGCATTTTCCTATCCTGTCAGAAGTTCTTGAAGGATTACGAATATTTTTGTATTCTCTATGAGAAAACAAAGAATGAAGAATTGAAAGGCAGCAAAGACTAGACTGCTTTTCAAAGAGAACATTGTACAAAACTTCACATAGTAAAAAGAGTGGGAATTTAGTTTGAAGTAATAAGTGGGCCTAAAAATTAATTGTTAAAAGATGAAGTCTTACAATGCCATCTCAGTATAAAACTCTCTTTAGTAAGTGAGTAAAAATAAAATTAATACCAAATTAACCCCTTTATTTGAAATATGACTGCTCATCTTCCAATTCAACAGTGAAAGAATCAATTGCATGGCTTACCCTGGGGCTTTTTATTCATGTCAAGAATAAAGCAGGGTGTCAACGTAAGAAACATTCAAACCTGCTGAGAATTTTTGGTGAGTTTATTGGAGCCAAATTGATGACAATTCCCAGGAACCAAGGTCTGCACAGGTTAAGAAACACTCCAGAGAAAGGCAGTTTCGCACCTTATTTTATACATTAGCATCAGAGGAGGAGCCATAAAGGCGTTACATGAAATCCATTGGTAATTAGGGGAGGAAGGAGAAAGCAAAGCAGGGAAACTTCTGGGGTTGGATAAAAGGTAAAATGGTAGACACATACTTCTTTTACATAGGTGGGTTATAGTTAACAGTCAACAATTACATAACAATAACAATGAGGGGATTTGTGGTCTCAGTTTGTATGCATGGGATTTGGGTGAAAGGAAAGTTACTTTGACATTCCAAAGATCTGTTATCATAGATGCAAAAAGACAACAGACAAGCTTTGTTAAGGAATAGGTTAACCTTTGTTAGGTAAAAATACTGGTCTAGGACATAACTACCTGCTATGAGCTGCTTTTAGTTAATAAATTCTAATTGTAGACCATCCTTTGTGGTTACTTTAGGTCTCTGAGTTTATAAGGCAGCCTTGATGGACTCCCCTGAGCATGTCAGGTTAATATGTGGCCCCTTTTCTTACCCAAGAGGAACCTAGAAAGATCTATTTCTGTTACTCAGACCATGCATTTTTGAGTAAGAGACAAGAGGAATTTAGTGGGCTCAGTTCTGCATAGGTTGTTTATTGAGGAGGTGGTTTTACTTCTGTTTACTTCTATGCTTTCAAAGAATTTAAGGGGCAGCTAGATGTGGTAACACTCCTAAACTCTGCAGATAAAGGGCAAATGATATGTTTCCCTCACAAAAAAAGGCTTCTGATATTCCTCTTTAACAACAGCTTTGCTAGAGGGGCCACGGTCCAGCCCAAAGTAGATGTTATTTTCTTAGGTAAAATTACACTGACTTGTGGAATAATAAAAAAAACTGCTACCACTACCCTTTATTGTGCCAAGCCCTGTGCTAATCGTGTGATCTTATCACAAGATTGTAAGGGAGATATTCTTACCTTCTCCATTTTACGTGTGAGGACACGGAAGCTGAGAGGGCTTAAGTAAATTGTCCAAAGCCAGAGTCAACTAGCATCCAAATTCTTTGGATGCAAGGCTATATTCATATCTGTGGCATCTCTTCGGACATGCTTTGAGGGCTTTGCAAGATCATGATTGTCAGAATTCAGGAATTTATTATTTTCCACCTAACAAAAGATGGATTTAGTAAAGGTTTCCTTTCTCTCTTCAAAGAGGAAACAATGGAGGAAGGGATGAAGGAAAGGAAGAGTAAAGTATATCTAATCACTATCAAAGGAATTATAGTTTTAGGGCTAGTAGTTCTTTTTCTTTTTTTAAGATTTTATTTATTTATTTAGAGAGAAGGAAGGGAAGGAGAAAGAGATGGAGAGAAACATCAATGTGTGGTTGCCTCTTGTATCCCCCTTCCTGGGGACCTGGCCCACAACCCAGGCATGTGCTCTGACTGGGAATCAAACCAGCAACCCTTTGGTTTGCAGGCCAGAGCTCAATCTGCTGAGCCACACCAGCCAGGGCTAGGACCAGCAGTTCTGATTGAAAGACTGAGTCTCACGGACTTCTGCCCTTGGTTAGAGTTCAATGGTTTGTCTATGTGGTGAAATCTATATAAATGTGATTAAATTCTTAAAAAAAAAAAAAGTAAAGAAAAAAATTTCTTTTCAGGGAAATAAGCAAGGATATATCCCTTTCCATTAATTTGTAAATTTTAAAAAATCCATTCTGATTCCTAAGAGATTAGAAAAACAAGATTTTTTCTCTTCTTAGCATTTATAGGAAATAACACTTGAAATCTTTTAAGTGTGAACAAATATCCCATGGTATTCAATAATGTGATATATCTGTCTCCTTCTTCCACCCACAAATGAAAAAACAATTTGGAAGAGAGTAGTATTGTTAAACTATTCTATTCACAAAGTTACACTTATATGCTAAAGTCTACGGAATTAATGCATTGTCTCACATGCAAAAATTTGGGTAGTAATTAGCTGAGCAGTAAGTACCACAGTGAGGTTCACTGCATAGGTGGTCAGTCGATGGCATGCTATGGAGACACAGTGGAAACATGGAAAGATCCAGAACAGTACCATCATTGGTCAGTCTGTGGGGAAAGATGGTGCTGGGTCACTCATGATGTGGTGAGAAGGTTCTCTTTGGTTGTGTGTAGATGTAGCCAGAGAGATGTTTTGAAAACTCACGTATGGCCACGAGTTCTCCCTGAAGTGACTTCTCAGTCCTACAGTGGCCTACAGGGCCCTCGCCAGTCTGGCTCTGATATGCCTTTCTCTCTGGCCTACGTCCATGCTCTGGACCCCATGCTGTCTGTCCTGATGGGCTGAATATTAGTCCTCTGTGCTCACTATGCTTTGCCCAGTTGCTTGTTCACCCTTTATTCATAATAGTTCCTTCAGCCCTTAGCTGAGGTGTCGTTTCCACAGTGGTGTTCTTCCTGGCTAGGTCAAATCCCCAAGAGACTATAGACTCATCCTCACATGCCTCTCCTTTGAGGTCTGGTCTCAGCTACATTTTGCATTTATTTGGTGACGATGTTTGAGAGAAGAGGTAGAATATGATTGTTGGGAGACTAGAAACTCAAGCCATACAACTGGGCCTCAAATCGAACTTGGACTCTTAGAAGCTCTGTGTCCTCTCTGTGCCTTTTCTGTGCCTCATTCTTCCAGGTATGGTGGATGTTAGAATGATGCCTAATGCATGGAAAGGGTCCATTATATAGTAACACTTTTTATTATTGATTAATGACCATCCTTCCATTGACTGTGAACTCCAGATAGACAGGGACTTGTTGACTCCTGTCTATGACTGTGGTTCAACAATGTCCCCTGCTCCAGGCACAATGTCTACCTTATTGCAGGCACCCTTTCAGTGCACTTTTACCCTAGGCTGGTGCTGTTTTAGCAAACTATAAGTGCCTCAACCTCTGTTTGAATCAGTACTCGAGTCAGTAATAGGATTTAGAGGTGTGCTCTTGGTACAGAGATGGTAGTTCTTATCAGACATTCAGGGTGCTCTCTATACAGTGTACTTTGTTCTGGGCCATTTGGGATAAGAACCTTCTCAGCAAATGGAGCATCCAACCCAGGATCCTGACTTGATGCAAGGGTGAGCTTTGTCATGCTTCCACTAAACTAGTGTTTTTCAGATTTTTATACTTAAGCTGCACATCCCTTTTTTATCACTTACAGTCTTATGTGGAAGTTCAGTTTACTGAATTGATTCAAACTGGAGGTGCTCTGGCTTAGGGCTTGGTCAGGATCTGCTATTCTTTGTTTCCCTTGACTGCCCCTGCAGACATTCGTCCTAAATCATGATGACTTGTTTTCTAAAACTGTCAGGTGAGGGACTAACTTTGAATGCAGAATCAGGAAATTTGGAGTTAACTTGAGAAAGGAAAAAGCCTCCAACTTTTTTACCTCAAACAGGGATTAATTGGAAGTGGTCGTGTCATGTACAGCTGAACAATTCTTGCTGTGCTGGAGAGAAGATCCCACCACGACAGAAAATACTTCTTAAGGCTATTGTAGAGCTGCTACCTTTCATCCTAAGAAAAGAGATGTTAAATATGATAAAGAGAACAAATTTACAATCCATTTTATTAGCTGCTTGATTTCATTGAGCAGAATGACTATGTGGTAACGTCTTCAGAGACTGCTGGGGAGTCTTTCTGTGTATATTTTTATAAATTTGCATCTATAAGAGAGAGGTCCCAAGAGGAAGATTGGTTTAAGAATGCTGAATAATATAGTCTAGGTCTTGGGTAGAAACTTTCTACCAGTCTAAGATTAGAAATAGTAGATCAGCCAAAGAACATATATGCATATATGCATAGTCCATGGATACAGACAACATAATGCAGTGAAGGTGTGGAGATGCTGAGTGGAGGAGGGTATAGGAGGGGGATAATGAGGGACATCTGTAATAGTGTCAACATAAGAAAAGAAATAGTAGAACTGGACTCTTTGTTTTGTTTTTTAATCAAGAGGATTATAATAAAGACTCACTATTGAATAGCATATTGAATACCAGACAATTTGATAAATAATTATACCTTTTTTAGGTGCTTCTAGAAGTAGTTCAAATAAATATTTCATTTTTAGTGTGAAGGAAAAATTATTAATTGATTTCACAATAGAGTGGAGAAGAGTTGTTTTTTTTTTCCTTTAATATTGGGGGGGGGGGTTCTTTCTCTTTTTTTAATCTTCACCTGAGGACATTTTTTCTTTTCATTGCTTTTTAGAGAAGAAGGGAGAGAAAGAAATATTGATGTGAGAGAAAAACATTGATTGGTTGCCTGTCATATGCACCTAGGCCAGGAATCAAACCGATAAACTGGATATGTGCCCTGACCAGGGATCAAACCTGCAACACTCCACCCAACTGAGCCACAATGGCGAGGGCGAGATAATTTTCTTAAGAAAACTTTTCTATGCCAGGGTTGTTATATATATTCATTTGTATAATTGTTAGACAAAATTAAAACATATTTTTCTTTAAAGAAGTCCTAAGTTGGGTATTGGTGACTAAGGATCTCTTAAATTTGTATCTACTTAAGTTAAATCACTACTTCCAACAGGAATTTTCTTCTGAACAAGGAAAGAAAAAATATTTAGCTGATAGAGACCATCTGGCTTTGAAATACAGAGACTTTTCTTCTAGCCTGCACTTATTTTAGAGTTACTATAGGATCAGAATTCCAATGAATTCAGAACAGTGGATTCACAATTTAAACTTTAATGCTTTGGGGATTCTAAATCACAGCACATATGGGATGATACATGTTTTGGAGAAATGGAACCTCCTGCCCCACATGTAAAATTAAAGCTGTCTATATTCTATGTTTATTGAATGCATTTATTTTACCAAGGTAAGTTTATGGGGATATTTAAAATCTGTAAAAAAACCACATCTATTTGTGAAATTATCTTACGTTATAAATGTTCAATAATGTCCTCAACTTACAAAGTGTCTCAGGAAAAGTAATGGCTCTCATTTTTTTCTCATGGTTCTTTTAAAAAAAATCAATAAAAAAAAAAAAAACTTATTTCCCTTGGAAGGAAACTATGATCCTTTTCATTAGTCAAAAGAACATGAATCTCCTTTCTCCACAGACCTTGCATTTTTTTTAAAAAAAATATTTATTTATTTTTAGAGACAGGAAAGGAGGGAAAGAGAGAGAGAAACATCGATATGTGGTTGCCTCTTGTGCACCCCCTACTGGGGACCTGGCCTGCAGCACAGGCATGGACCCTGACTGGGAATCAAACCAGTGACCCTTTGATTCTCAGGCCAGTGCTCAATCCACTGAGCCACACCAGCCAGGGCAGACCTTGCATTTTAACAAGACATATATTTGGACAAAGATTTTCATAATTAGTGTAGCCAAGAAACTTTGCCTTATTTTTATGTTTCTCAAAATATATCCTAAATAGAGTTATTTTCCAAAGGCTAAGCCAAGTTCAACTGGTGTATCTGTTGAAAGATTTCTTAACCTTTAAATTGTTTAATGTGTGAATATATGTTATGAACCCTCAAAGAGAGTGGTGTGGGGAGTTGGGCTATAATAGCGGTCTTCTCCAAACTATTTGACTCAGGAGTATTTTGGAGGATTCTTTTTCTGCTGATTGCAGCTCAGGAGAATGACTTGTGTGGTTGGCACTTGTAGCCTTTTTAATACAGGTTTTCCTGGGTTCTTTATAGCATTCGATTCTCCCACCTGCAATTTTAACATTTCTGAAATTGGGATGCAGTTTACAAGCATTGCATAGGTGTTTTCTTCCTTTAATTCCAGAAAAGCTACTGGCGAATTGATGGTGTCTTAGAATTAAGTAAATAATTAAGTAATGCAATTTTTAATTTGGATGTAATCATCATGTTCAGCCTAATCCATATGAAGGATGGTATTAAGTGTAAAGAATTAAATGAGAGGAAAAAGTCTACTTGGTTTTGTGAAAAAATTTTACTGCTATAAGTAAACTTTGTTTTCTAGAATTTCTGGAATATAGTTAAAAATAATAATCACTTATACTTTTGAGTAGCTTCCTATGATTCTGGCCCAATGACAAGTGTTTTATATACATGTATCTGTGCTAGCTGTTAATCGACTCATTTTAAAAGTGAGGAAAATTGAGACTCAGAGATTACTATTTATCTACCCTACTAGCTGTTGGAGAATGAGATTTTAATCCCAGGCAACCTGACTTTCACAACCTACTCATTTAAGTTGATTGAGTACTGTTATTTATTTATTTTCTGTGTACCTGTGCATTATGGCATATGCCAATTATTCCTTGAACTGGCTCATTATTAGAATTACTTTGCCACCTCTAGGAAACTACAGATTTGTTGGTCCAATTCCTAAGAGATGCTTAATCATTAGCTTTGGGGTGAAGCCTGGGAAGCTGATACAGGGTGCAGCCAAAAGGGGGCCCCCCAAAAGGGATTTGGAATGGGGTCCAGAACCCAAGGTGTCCAGGAAATATTAAGATGTCCTTAAGCCTTCCCTGACAGGTGTGAATTGGGGGAAGGGGACACATGCAGCAGGGCCTTGAGAGCTGTTTTGCATAGCAACAGCTTTGTAGCTAACCTCTGGCATAGTCATTTGACATATCTATAGCCTTTAACTGGTTTCATAGATATGTTAAATAGCTGTGGCCTTGCTTTGAGGCAGAGAGAAGGGAGTGACTTCCACCCAAGACGTAACTGGGAGGCAACTCCCCCTGGTTACAGTGCCTATGTGAGAGCTGGAAGATTGGCTCCAGGATATTGGTCCAGATCTGCCCAGACTCACGATGGCAGCCCACTAAACTTGGGATAATACAGGGATGCTGGCAGGTGCAACCGATTGTAGGAGGAGTGGGAAATGGGGCTGCAAAGGAAGACTGGCGCGGGCATTTAAACCGAGATGGGGCAGCCGTTGAGAGAGAGCCACTCGGACTTGGAAGAGTACAGATTACCTTGCAGCTTTACAAGAGGGGAACCATGCAGTCTTAACAAAAGTGCAGATCCCTTCGCAACTTTGGTGAAAAAGGGAACCACAAGGTTTTGCCAGAGTGCACACACCCCACAGCTCTGGTGGAGGAAAGAAGAGATTTTGCCTGGAAAAACGGGTACAAAGAACTCTTGCCAGTAGACCATGAGAAGGTGCCACATAGCTTTGGATTAATTGGATATCCTGCCTGAAGGGCAACAGGGCTGATGGTGCCAGTGGCCTGGAAACATGGATGTGTGCTCTTTCCCTAAGTTATGGTACCCGGAATTAGGGCAATGGGGAGATAGGAGCTGCTGAGTGCATCTGTGGGTATCTTAAGGGACTTTGATATTTTAATGAAGAAGTTAGGTCACTACTTTAAGTCTGTATAGCCTTAAAAAATATTTCCTTTCCTTTTCACAAATCTCTGGCATTGAGAGATATCTTTCCAATTGGCGGAGGACACACGAGCCCAGTAGCTGGTCTGGACGGTATTAGTATATCATCCTCCAGAGTCCGGGCCCCTGTGTGTGTATGTGACTGTTCCGTAACAAATCTATTTTTAAAAAAATTCTTTTAACATAAAATGCTCAAGCGTTTTTGATAAAGCTAGATTTGAGAATGACTGGTAAACATATGAAACAAATGCATTTCTTTCCACCAAAGATTAACATGTAATAAAATGCAACCTAGACTTCAAACCATGAAGGGCATAATCAAATGTATGACCCTGAAGACTTGTAGTGTCAGGACACTGATTTCCTGCATGGTTATTGGTTCCTGGAATTGACTGTCAGGGTGCATTAAAAAGCAGATATGCATATACCTGCCTGGTAACTTTACCAGAAATGTGTAAGCATGCCTTCACGCCTCCTGATCCATATGGTCCTCTTGCTTTATTAAAAAATTTTTAAAATAATACCATAAATGTAAACTGTCACTGATGAATACAGGTGGGATTTCAATCCATACAACTTTTCAATCTTTAGTGCTCATGGCAAAAAAGATGGTGTGGGTTGGGGGAGCCCCTCTAATTTGCCTGCAAATAGCTGCAACTTCCTTGATCTAGTCTTATCAAAGGAACAAGCCCAGAGGGGTTTTAGAAGATTCCCTGCTGCTGCTGCTGCTGCTGTCATTAATTTAATTGCAGCACTACAGTGAATTATGTGGAAGTGGATATAAAGGCTGAAATCTTTGGGTCAAGAGACTAAATAGGTTACTTCCATAATTAACATTGTCTTTAAGAAGGGACATAGATTTCACCAAAGTGTGATGTTGCAGAACTGACAGTTCTGTCTGAAGTCAGCATGGAAGGGAAGTAACAATTTAGCTGTGGTTTTGAGAAATGTGCAGGGTTGAGTATGACAGGGAAGATGCTCTTCATCTTCAGCAAAGACCTGGGCACCCCCTCATTTGAGGTATCCAAAAGTTGTGTATCCTTCCTTATTTCCATGACCTGTATTGTAGGGGGCTGCAGTTAGGGGGCCTCCAAAAGAAGCATTTGTAATTGGGTCCAGAACTTGGGGTATCCAGGAAATATTAAAAGTATGGGATGTCCTCACCCCCACAAGTCTGAGCTGAGTGATGGGATACCTGAAGCAGGACCATTGAGTTGTTTTGCATAGCAACAGTTTCTAGGATAACCTCTAGAATGGTCATTTAACATATCTATAACCTTTAACTGGTCTCATAGATATGTTAAATAGCCTGGGCTGTGCTTTGAGCTAGGGGGAAGGGAGTGACTTCCACCTAAGATGTAACTGGGAGGCAACTCCCCAGCCCCGATTACAGTACCTGTGTGAGAGCTTGGAGATGATTGGCTCTTCGCCATGGGGTCATGCCTGCCCAGACTCACTATGGCAGCCTGGGAAAGCTGGAAGGATATGGGAGTCCTGGCAAGTGTAGCCAATTGTGAGAGGAGTCAGAAATCGGGCTGCAGAGGATGATAGATGCAGAGATTTAAACACAGATTCGGCAGCCATTGAAGAGAGAGCCACATGCAATTGGCCAGAGTGGGGACTCCTGCAGCCCTGTGAGAGAGAATCACCATGTAGCTTTAGCAGAGAACCACATGGGTTTGGCCAGAGTGGGGGACCCCCGACCCCCACAGCCATGAGAAGAATCATCATGTAGTTTTAGCAGAGAGCCACCACGCTTTAGCAAAGAATCATCGTGTGGGATTCTATTTCTTTTCCTGAGATACGGTACCTCAGACTGGGCAGAGGGGGGAAAGAAGGACTGTGTTTGTTTGCGGGTGTTTTAAGGGACCTTGGGATTTTGATGAACACATTAAGTCATTACCCTTAAGTCTGTATAACTTGAATAAATAATTCCTTTCCTTTTCACCAATCTCTAACATGGAGAGCTATAATTCTCTGGTGAAGGGAAAAGTGAACCTAGTACAGGGGGACCCCAGGAGAAGTGGGTGTCCACTAGGTAACATTGTGAGACCCCCTTCCCTGGCAGCCAATCAGGGAAAGTCATGGGAGACCACATGTGCAGTAGCTTTAAAGTAATACAACTACTTGTACATGCACAGTAAAAGCCTGCTAAGACTAGCCAGGAAGATTCCGCCCTATAAGGATAAAAGTCTCTCCAGCCCATGAGGTCAATCTCTGCTTGGAGTTGGCCTGCTCCCATGTTCTCTGCTATAAACTCTGGGTGTTCAGTCCAATTCTTTGTCCCGATCACCAAGAACCTGGTTACCTGTGCCCACCTGTGACCATATGATACGTAAAGAAGACATACTTTTAAATATTTATACTTATAAATATTTAAGTATATCTTGTGATATACAAATCCAGTTGCGAACCAACATTATCCAGGGGCATCTTATCAAATGTGAACTGAGTCTGGCAGCTTTTATGTACCAATTCTTTCTGCTAGTCTGGCTCACTGGCATTATCTTCAAGCACATGGATTGGGTATTTTTTGGATTGACTACTTAAATTAATCAGTTCATTACGTGAGTCCCATCACTGTTGGACTCAGTTTATCTAAATGTTAATGGTATTTAACTGAAGCTGCATTTGATATACAGGTTTCTCTCATAACTGGTTTTGATGTTTTAAAATAAAATGAGTTTTATTCTTTCTAGGAATTTTCTTTCTCTGATGCCAGCCTAATCCTGGCCCATTTCTCCCTGGTGACCAACTTCTATTAAAATAATGTTTCTCCAGTTGAACAAGTGGCTGTTGGCACAAACCAAACAGCGCAGTCATTTGCAGGGTTCCTTATTTGCAGAAGCTGTTATTTGTTTTAGTTATTTCTCTCTTTAGGTTGTATAATCTTGAGAGAAAGACATCTGGTATAGACTATTTCTCTCATACTAGTTTAATGACTCCTTTTAGAAATCATGATACTATCCATAAAACTTATTACCAGTAATGGAGCACATGTATGTTAAGTGCCCATGATGTGCCTTGCATTGTGTTAAATAAAATATCTCATTTTAATTCTTACAACAATCCTGTATTCATCTGTAATTGGTTCAGTTGGTTGGTTCTTGAGACTTGATGTAGATAAGTTGCTCTCATCTTTTTTCATAAGGAAGGCTGGCCAGTCGCCTTGTAAAGGCCCATGAGAAGATTGCTGGTCTAAAGCTCAATAGTGCCAAAAAAACAAGACCTCAAATTCTAATAGTAAATGAGTGGCCCCTGTTGTTTAGACCCTGACTCAAAACTGAGTTCAGTCTTTGGTTAAAAAAGAGTCCTGTCTGATCTTCATGAAAACCCAACCTAACTAGGGCCATACCCAATTCTTCAATATCTGAGTGCTGTGGTTGAATAATTTGCTTTCCTTTTCCTTTCCCCACCCATTCACTTCACCTTCTCTTTCCTCATGCCCACCCTACTTTAATTTGTATTTTCAACATGAGTATTGCTCTTAAAAAAATAGAAGAAAAGAAAAATATATTCCCAAGGTGCATATGTTATAATATAGTGGCTAAGGACATCAAATTCAAAGTCGGGTGTAAGTCACAGTTCTTATGTGTTTCAACAAATGAAACTTACGTGAGTATCTTAACCTTTCTGTGCCTCAATTTCCTTATTTTTTCAAACTGTAATAGTAGCATCTTCCTGGAAAGATTGTGGGAGATACAATCATGTATGTAACAATTTTAGCACAGTAACAAATACCTAGAAAGGGCTCAAGACCAGTGTTAGGAATGGTGGTCCTTCTTAGATGATGGATTTGACACTTTAACATTAAATTAGGTAAAAAAAAAAAATAGACTTTCAGTGTTGTGGGGTTTGTGAACTTGAGGACCTGTGCTGCAAGAACAACAAACACAAGCCTGCTTATTTAATAGAACGTGGCCTTGATGAAGGTCTAATCGGCTTTTAGCCTGAGGAGCACTTCAGAATTTTAATGATTTGGAGGAGCTTCCCAGGGTAATAGAAGTTGCTTTATGGTTGCATTCTCTCCATGTCAAACTGAAGGGATAATTGTAACAAATGAGCCTTTGGGTGCCAAGATGTGACAGAGCAAATTAATTTATGAATAATGATGGTGATAATCATTAGTATGGCTAGGGGTCCAGTTTGATCAGTAGCTGCAGCCTGCTTTCTTAATATTAAATACTCATTTAAGTGAACATGGCATCTTTTCTTGAACAAAATTCAGGGTATTTTTTTTTCCTTGTCGATATGGAAGACCCATCTAAGCATTCTCTCCCTGGCAATTCTGTCCGTCCAGACTGAGCTACTCCAGAAAGATTTATTGCTGTTCCTTGATGCTTATTAGCATCCTTTACATAACTCACTGCAGCACTTTTTATAATGCACAAGGTGATAATAATATAATTATCATTTTTATGGCAGCTAATAATCGTTGAGTATATACTGTGTGCCAGGCATTAGATTAAAAACTTTGCATCACCATCTCATGAATCCCCACAACAATTCTAAGGTAAGGACTTTCATTGCCCGCTTTTTCCAGAAGAGGAAGAGACTGGGTTAGAAAGCTTAAGTGATTTACCTAAAGTGACATCTAAGATTTAAAACGTGTTTGACTGTAGAACCTGAGTTCATAGACGTGACTCTAAGTGGCCTCTCTGTTGTACAGTTCCCTGTTTGTTAAAAAATAGCCCTTGTCGGTCAGTAAGATCCTGTGCCCTCTTGTATGTCTGTCTTCTGTCCTAGCCTGGCACCTGGCATGTAGGTGCCATTGCAGCAGTGGAGAGTATGATTGAGTTCAGTCTCTCTGCAAAGTGGATCCTGGGAAAATGGTACTTAGCCTTTAAGAGCTTCAAAGTAAAGTGAAAGAATTTTATGGAACTACTTTAAAGTAAAGACCACTCCTCTGTCCATAGAAAATAGATTATATTAAAAGAATGGCAAAGCCAGGTTAGAAGCATTCAGGTATAGAAGTTCTACAGGGCACTTGATTTAAAAAAAAAAAAATCCTGTCCAGACATCTAATAATTAAACTTTTCATGACAACATATAATTGCATCATTATGCACACAGCTGTTACTATAATTTGGATTGTAAGAGTAAAGTGTCAAATTTTAAAATTTCATTTTAGCTTTTCCTAAAGGATGCTTCCAGATTGTACTATAAACTTGTAAACTTTTGTTCTACATTCTTTGATGTTGCTGCAAATCATTCATGAAAACTACAGAAATAACTCACTGACCATTTTTCATAATTTGGAGTCAGATCTTTATATGAAGTTTAGATTTATCTTTCAATGTTTAAGGCATCTATATTTGCATACTTTTAATGTACCTTATTTTTAAAACTATCTCATTTGAAGTTAATACTAGTAGTAATGCAACCTATACAATATAACAATTCCATGTTATTTAAAAATATGTGCTAACTCTTCAGGGACCAAGTGGAGATTTACACTTCTCCAAAGACAGGGGTTGCTGAGCAAATTAATAACAAACAAGGTTTGGGAGTGAATATCTAATCAGCCTAAGAGAAGAAACTTTTCAAGAAAGCTCCAGCATTTTAGAACTATCCATGGGCATTTGGAAGATTGATGTGTTAATTAGTAATCATTGTTTTAAATGAGCTAAACTGGCTGCTTGAGATATCTTTATTTGGCCACATTCTGCTGGTATCATACAGACTCTGATGTTCTTTAACAAGGCTGTGTGTTGAAGCCTTCCTTAAAACTCACTAGTTACCACTTACTCTCCACCAAGTTATCTTGGACATACAATAAGTCCTCTCCATGTCTCACCTTTTGCATCTGTCAAATGGAATCTTACACAATTTTTGAGATAAAACAAATACATCATGCTTAGGAAATACATGTCTAATAAATAGTACAAATTATTGCTTTTTAAAAAAATCAAGTGTGCCTGCTATACTGAAGTATAAATTTACTTACGCAGTACCTAAAATGATAAATGGTTAACCATTTTCTTCCCAGATTTGGGCTTTCCTGTATAAGATGTCTCTTAGGAGTACAGAAATAAATGTGGTATTGTTACGGAACCAGTCAGTGCTGTCCCAGAGTGGTCAGTGGGATTCAACCACTTGCTGCCTGAAGTAAACAATCTGGAGTCAGAATTTTGGTGGAAAAGAAAAGAAGTTGTTTACTTAAAGGCTATACATTTTGGAATACTGGAAGGTTTCTGCTTCAGAGCTCTGCTCCCTTTAAAACACCCAAAGACTAATAATCCTGCCACCTTCTGTCAAGCCAGACCCATTCCAAAATGTGCTACTTAAAAGTACCCTACTTTGGAGTCTGTGTATGCAGGCCTGAGTCCTTCCCACAGTGCCACTTCTCCCCTCCGGAGCTACTCGCTGGTTCGTCTGTGTGTCTGTCCAGGCAGGGCCTTGCAGCTCCACCAGCGCTGCTGCTGCTGCTGCTGTTGTTGTCTGGGTGGAAGAGGCTCCAGGAGCATTCCCAGACCCACACAACCTCTGGGGTCCCACTGGTCTCAGGAATGGTCAGGCTCCCTGAGCTGGACCCAGTTAGCCACAGAAGAGGAGAAGACTTCGTGTTTCTCATGATGTTCCACTTTAAAGGCCCCGCCCAGAAACCCCTGTGTGCCAGAGCACCTGGCTTTTCCATCGCGGGTACCAATGTCCACCATGTTTGTCAGCTGCCTAGTGTCTGGCTCTCTTCCAGCTGCCATTTTGTGCGCAAGGGGGCGTAAATTTCCCAAATGCACGCAGGGGCACAGTGTCTGCCCGGCGTGGGCAGTTCAGCCCCCACAGCTCATGCAGGCTCTCCACAGGCTGTCCCTGGCTGGGTCATGAGCTCCCCAGTTGCATGTAGCCACCTTGTCTCTGTTTACAGTAGCCTGCGGTGTGGGAAGGCCGTCACGTGGTTTTGGTTGTAATTTCAGTCCACCACCCTTTGTCCTTCTCCAGAGAAGTGCAGCCTCTGTGCCAGATCAGGGGTTTCCCTACTCCCTGCCTTCTCCAACGATTTGGTCAAACCCTGCTCTTAAAGCATATTTAATGATTTCCCTCTGTGTGAAATAAACTTTTAGAAAAATCACAAATCTTAAAACATCAATTGGGATTGCCCCACTGAATTGTGCCTGGTATTTGAGATTCGGGAAACTTAAAATCTGGACCTCAGTGCTCCCCGAGTCCCGTCTGAGTCTGAAGTCCACACTGTTATCATTTTCATGGTAAACACTGTTCCTTACAAAATCTGTGATTTTTCTCTTTCCGCATTGCTAGAATTGGCTAAGCTGGCCCCCTTGAAATGCCCCATTGCTACCTGTGGGGTTCTGCCATGTTTGGAACGTCTCCTGTTGGGGAGTCAGGCTTCTTTGCTTAATGTTTTCCTTCGTATCAAAGGAGAAATGTGAAATGGTTTTCAATTGAACTAGTTTTATCTTAATGCAAAGTGAAATGTTCCATAGTGTCAACAGAAGACACATCCAAAGCTACCTGCTATTACCTGCTTTTAGTTAAGAAGTTTTACGTTCACACCATCCTAAGTGGCTACTTCAGGTCTCTGAGTGTATAAGGCTGCCACCAAGGCTTCCCTGAGCTTGTCAGGTTTAGAATGTGGACCTTTTTGCCCCAACAGACACTTGTTTCTTAGAGATGTGGCACTAGTGTCATCAATTCATCACTAATATCCTTTGTGAAATTTTATTTACCTGATGTTTCGCATACGTATGTATGTGGAGCTCATCTGGACATGAGCTCTGAACAAGTATGTGTGATATGGTCTTGTAGCGTCCACCAATCGCGAGAACAAATGTCGGAGACTTTCAGGGTTTCAAAGATGTTACTTTATTGGCCAAAGTTTTACCTGCGCAGGGGCGAACTCTCCGAATGTGTCCGGAGACACAGTGCTCCTTAGAGCTGCAAATGAGAGTCGCACCAACGTTTACAACTAAGGGTCTTTTATGAGAGCGAGCAAGCAAGCGTTTTACAGAAGCAAATGTGGCAGTTAGCTATTGGTTAGTCGTATACATGATCGGCGCGTGGACAATTATATGATTGGTTTAGATCGACATGCCAGGCTCGTGGACAGTCTGTGCTCTGAGGCTTGGTTATAACAAAAAATTTTCAGTTGAGCAACTAAACTAGTCCTGCCGTTATGTTCTACTTCCCAGAACATTCTGTAACTTCTTATTTTCTAAGCCTAGGGAGGTTTTGCACTTTGCAAACCGATCCCTACAGTCTTATTTATTCCTTGCCACCAGGAATGATTTTATTCAGATACTTGCAATAGAGGAAATGTTCATTACTGAGGACTGTCTCAAGGAAGGAGAAAAGTTGTAGTTTTACGAAATAAGGGAGTCCTTGAGGAAGGGAGGAGGTCAGGTCTTACCACAATATCCAAGGACAAGTGGTCTTTGTGGTTTTGGGTGTTTCCCCAACTTACAAAATTACAAGGATTTCTTGATGTTGGCTATTTCCTGGGAGCCCTGGGTTCATGTTAAATTCAACGTTGCCAGATAACAGTTTGTGAAAATATTTTTAATATTAATAAAAGCATATTGGACTTTTAATTAGCTGTTATTTTACCAATATTTATGTCAAAACATTTTAATATTGTCAATGTAAGAAAGGCCCAAACTTTGTAAAAATTTTTGAGTTCCTGTGAGCCAAACTGAATGACAGTTTCCAGGAAGCAAAACCTGAGTGGATTAAGAAAATGCTTGGGAAAATGGCAGATTTGCACATTATCGTATACATTAGAATCAAAGGAGGAGGCATAAAGGGTTTACAAGAAATCCATCAGAGGGAGATTGGGAGGCAGGAGAAAGCAAAGAGGGGGGGACCTCTGGGACTGAATACAGACGTAAAACTTCTTTTACTTAGGTGAGTACAGGATAGTTAACAGTCAACAATTACCATGATAACAATAATGATGAGGGGATTTTGGTCTGGGCTCTGGTGTGGTGGTTGTGCCTCAGGGATTTGGAAAAAAGGGAAGTTACCTAACAATCCAAAGGTATGTTATCATAGCTGCAAAGAGACAATAGTCAGGCTCCATTGAGGTAAAGATTGACTTTTTGTCATGGAAGATTCTAGCGTAGGGCAGTGAATGCAGGCCAAGACTTGTTTTTAGTACATTTTAATTCCATTCCATCCTTTATGGTTACTTTAGGTCTGGGTTTGTAAGGCATCACCTGAGCTTGTCAGGTTTCCTATGTGGCCCCACAAATTACAAGTACCCACTTTAAGTCTAAGCTATTGGAAGCAGTTAATTTAGAAGTTTTATTCACTTATAAATCTCATTTAAACAGTGTTTGGGGTCTCCTCCCAATAATGTGAGATTATGATGTTTCTGATATTACCAAATGGAAACCAGCTTCTTCATTGTCTCTATAAATCCAGGTAAAGATTTGCAGATTTTATAAAAAAAAACTTTCTTTTAAAAGTCGCAGAGTTTTAGGTTTAAAGTTTTCTTCTATTATTAAGAAATAAGCATTTTATTAGAATGTTCTTATTCTGCCCCGTACACTTCGGGCTCACTCACCTCTCCCCTGCCCTTCATTTTCTTTTATTTTCCGTCTTCTCTCCAAATGTGGAGCTCCCTGATGGTGCTTTGAGCTTCCTGCTTTTCTTTTACTTCTCTCTCTGCTGTCTTATCTAAATTGCAGAGCTCTCTAGTGATTATCTCTTTACATATCAGTGATTCTTAGGCTTTCTCCAAGCCAATTTATTTGAGGTTTAACTGCTTATTCCCACCTGCATAGTGGATTCTATACTAACAATTTTCACTAGATTTCCCTGTGAAAGTTTTAGGGTGGGACTAGCCAGCCTGGGAAGAGCCCTACAATAACCGCCACCCCGGCCCCTCCCAGCTTCCACTGCAATCATGAACCTCAGTTCTTATCTCTCACTAGACTAGGTTCATGCAAATGTTTTCAGCTCTTTCCTGATATACTGTAGATACTTGTAATATTAAAAATCAAATTTGTAATATTTGAACAAGATCTCGTTTTGGACTCCCTTATTGCTAGTTTATTTGCACAGGTGTTCTGAATTCTTTTGCTGTAATAGTTGTCATACAGAGGAAAAATACAAATGCATTGTACTTTTTAAATTGTTTTCTCTTTCTGATTATTAAAAAATCATATAATATTTAAGGGTGTTGAGAAAGGAACACAGGATCCCACAGCAGGGAAATAGTGCTGTGAACATCTGAGTTTTTTCCATGTATTTAAGCACAAAGTTGTTCTCATCTACAGAAGTATAGCCCAATAGATGTGTTGCGGAAAAACGAACTCTTACACAATCTGGGGTGACGGAGTAAGCCTTTATTACACGCGTGGGCCCAGAGGAGACAGCTTCCAAATTCTGGGCACTGAGGAGGGGTCAGGTGGGCGTTTAAATACCTTTGCAACAAAGTGAGGAGGGGAGAGGTCTCGTGGTACAAGCAGGAATGTGGAAGCTAAGACAGAAACAGAGGGCGAAAATTGCCAGGGGCCGGGACAAAGAGATAGTAAGAGATTAACTGAGTCTGAGACAGAGAGTCAACTAGTTAACAGGTGGTCGTCTGGAGCCCAGGAAGCCAGCAGGGAGTTATCAGAGGTCCGGAACAGATAGTCTGGAGCTGGGAAGCCAGCTGGGAGCCATCAGGGGCTGATGCAGAGTGCCAGCTTCAATCTCTATCTACACTTTTAAATTTCTACTACAGATGTGCTGGTTTATATCCTGATGTGGAATAAAAAGAAGGCAACAACATAGCAAGGTGGTCAAGGAGCACAGGTCCTGGAGTCCACCAGACCCCAATTTGAACCTGGCCTCTGCCACCGGCCTGTATCTGGA
Source organism: Carollia perspicillata (assembly GCA_004027735.1). Lineage (NCBI taxonomy): Eukaryota > Metazoa > Chordata > Mammalia > Chiroptera > Phyllostomidae > Carollia > Carollia perspicillata. Next base: position 15,611 of record PVKM010002300.1, on the reverse strand, counting down.
CCTGGAAATTAATATATTGCTGAAAGCCTCTAGTACCTAATCAGTATATTGGGAGCATACCTTCACCGGTTTATTATAGTGATGGAGCAAGATCCTGACACACAAATTTTCTATAGCAAATGGTTTTTTTTATGAGTAAGTCTTGTCTGCTGGTGTTTCTTACTGGAATTCCACACCTACCCGGAGCTCATTAATGGGGTTCTCCAGGACCCACTTCTATAACCAACCTGTGTACTTGCCCTTTCCCATCACCATGGAAACCCAGCATCTCCTCTCAGGCTCACTTCCTCTGGGGTAGCTTAGCGGACTTCTCCTGTCTGTTCTCTTCTCTCCTGACTGTCCTTATAAAGTCCTTGGCATCTGGATAATATGCATGGTTTAGCCCTTGGTGCTGTGTGTGTGTTTTAGTGGTTTATCTCACACACACACACACACACACACCCTCATATAGAGGGTGGGGTGAATGTAGGTTTATAGTTATTAGTATGTGAAACAGAGTTTATTCTTGCATTCTTCTTTATTAATTAATTAATTATTTTCCATATGAGCAACTGTAAACCTACTTTGGCTCCACCATGTATGTATACATATCACACATATTATCTTAACACATATGATCTTATGTTTATTTAATGGATTTTTTAAAAAAATTATCTTTAAAGGGTAAGGGAAGGAGAGAGGGGGAGAAATACCAATGTTTAGTTGCCTCTCTTGCATCCCCTGCTGGGAACTGGCCTGAAACCCAGGCAGGTGCCCTGACTAGGAATTAAACCATGATCTTTTGGTTCACAGGCCCACGCTCAATCCACTGAGCTACACCAGCCAGGGCTGTTTGCATAATTTTTGAAGTACTTCCATAAGTACCACTTTTACAGGAACATCATGAGGCATGTAGGCACCTTCCTCTTATTAAGGAGAAAACTGAAGCTCACAGTGTGTTTTGCTGATGGTTGCACAGCTATGAGAACAGACAGGGACAAGATGCTGACCTGCAGCCTGGAGGACAGATCTCTTTCTTCTAGTGCTAAGAAATGCTCATTGGAATGCAGATTTAAGTGTGGAGTTTCTGGGTAATCAATGCAGGTTTGTGCGTGCTCAAAGATACTTAGTCAAACACTAATGTGTACTTTGAAACAGCATGAAGGGAGGCAAGTTCCACCAGTCAGGTAATTTCCCACCCTTTTTGTATTACGCGACTGCACTTTATGCAGCCTAGTAACTTGTGGAAGGGAATAAACGAGTGCCTCATTTTCCAATTGTACTAAGCTACTTCTTAATTAGTTGGAGGTAAAGAACTGGTTGGATGAAGGCTTCTTAGAACCTTACAGCAATTTACATGGCCAGGGTGTAATAGCCCTATTGGATGAACTTCCTGGCAAGATTTAGTATAAAAATACATTTCAACTAGATAGAAAGATTTCATAAACCATGTTCTTAGCAAAATGTGCTAGGAAGAATTACAGCTCCTGGGATGTCATTAATTTTATATTGAGCTCAGAATTTAAGGGCAACTAGGAAAGGCACATGTCCATAATCCATAATCACATTATTAAAGTACGAGGAACAGCTAGACATTAAGATGATCAGTGAAGCCCAGGAGGCCAGTAAAGCCATGTGGTTAAACTCATGATGTGGAGTTTGAAGACCTAGTTTTGGGTTGCCTCTCTACTACCTACTACCTTGAGTGAATTGCTAAACCACTCTGTGCCTTACTTTTCTCATCTATAAAAATGAGGGTTATGACAGTATTTACCTTGAAGAGTTGCAAAGATGAATGCCTTTCATGCAATATCCTTGGCACAGTGCCGGCCGTATACAGGTTATGTACCTGCTTTCCTTTCTTCTTTCCTTCCTACTTCCTTCCTTCCTTCCTTTGCCATTAGTTAATACCATTTGATATTATTCACCAAGTTAAAGTTATTAACATTTATTGTTTGTGTTTAGGCTTAAACTTTTGTGTGTGTGTATGTGTGTGTTACTCAATCTTAAAAGTAGATAATTGTGAAAATCAAGTAGTTGGTTTAGTTGCCATGTTCTGATGTCTTTCCACAGCCCCATCATTTGGAGGCCTGGGTATTCGCTCTCAATAATCACACCCACAGTACAGGCATGCTGCAGAGGAGACTAGAGCCTTCTCAGCAGGCACTCACCATATAGTCAGTCACAATCCTGGAGGAACTTAGATCAGCATCACTATGGCCAATCTCATACCAAAGCCACTTTCGCGTTCTCTGGCTACCTACATGGTGGGGAGATCCTCAGTCCTTAGGCTAGATGCCCCAACAGGACAATAGTCTCACAGAACCTTCAGCATTCATGATAAAGAGAATCTGTTGTGGCTCTTCTGCTTCGTGCTGCCGATGAACTCTGATGGATATTAGAAGACATTGGAAATGACAAATGGAACGGGAGTAATTTGGTAATTTTCCTATCCTCCTTGTATACATCTTCATCCAGGGCACCACATTATACAGAAAGGCTTAAGTCAGATGGTGTTCCTCCTTAAATCTCTAGCTCTTTATTTCAAGTAGGGCCAGTTACTGGCAACTGCGAGGTTTTACTCTGTCAACAGCATTCTCGTCTTGCTCCTTGATAAACCTTAAGGGTATGTGTCTTGTCACTTTTTTTTTATTACTGTATTAGGTGAAATCATTCCTCTGCCTACTATCTATCTATTATCAAATATCTATCTAGAGTGTCTCATGTACTGTAAACTCTAACATTGATTTATGGTTATTTGAAATTTCTTTTTAGACTGCTGACAAATTTTTAAAAATAGTTTGACACATCTCTCTTAAAGAAGATCACTGAACCACAAGAATTATTTGATGTCTTCTTTGAAATGGAATATATATTATCACTTTCGTAGTCAATTCTTACCAAAACAATTTCTACATAGGTGATGTGGAGTGATTAAATTGAATTTAAACCCCAAATTTCAAAAGAAACATTATTTCTTGGGGAAGTCATTGTGTTACTGTATTAATTTGGCGACCTCTGCCTCTGATAAATTGGAGTAGCTTGTGACAATCCGGTGTTTCTTGGAAAACAGTAGAAAAGCCAAATGTAAACAAAATCTGAAACTTACTTAATTTGAAAACATCGAAGAGCTGCCAAAACATCCAAGACTCCTAGAGTGCAGAGAGCTATAGAGTGGTGAGCCAGAATTTTACAAAATGCTTTTCCCTTCAGGGAACTTGCCAATTTTTTGGCTTGGGATGAAAAGCTGAGAAGCCAGGCAAAATGTCATACACAGGAGGCTAAGAAGGCAGAAGCATTTTTGGCAATCTCAGAAGGCTGGAGATACAAATCTTGAAGTCTAGGGCTGCTCAAGCAGCCAGGATTTGAGCGGCCAAAATCTCAGAGAGAATAGTGTGCTGGATAATTAGCTCAATCCTGGGCAGTTTTGCTCCTTGAGGTATTTGCCTAATGCCTATGCTTTGTAGGGTATGAGGCTAGAAAGCTAAGAAGCAAATTACTGAAAAAGCAAAGCAGAGTTTTTGACAGGCAGTGCTAAGGACAAAATAATTGGAGTATACCATCGATGAAGGACAGGGGTTATTAGTAAATACTGGTTTTCAAACTACTGGGTTGGCCAAATAGTCCGTTTAGTTATTTCCATAAAATAAAAGACACATTTTTCATTTTCATCAATGACTTTATGGATTTAGATATTTTGCTTATGTCGCCTATCTCCCGCTATTGGCTTCTAGTGGGTAGAGACCAGGGGTGCTGCTAAAACATCTTCCAGGGCATAAGGCAGCCCCACAGCAAAGAATTATTTGGCCAAAATGTCCATAGTACCAAGAAACTTTGCAAACCACTTTTGACACATTCCAGCAGGCACAACACCTTCTCCATATACTGCACAAATCTTTGTTTGTGCTTCTGTTGTATTTGTACCTTTCTTGAAATAATAAAGCACAATATGCCAAAAATGTTGCATATTTTCTTCTGTCTTCAATAATAAAATAGCTGTACAAGAACTCACCAATTTTAATGCATTAAAAAAATGCATGGTGATATGATAGCTGTCACAATACAATCAACAAAATTGTTTTGAATGAAGTTAAAGACAACTAGGCACTAATAGAGCAATTGTGCAGAAAAACTAAATGAACTTTGTGGCCAACCCGATACATTCAACAGTGTATGCCAAGGAGGCTGACAAAATCTTTCAAAACACCAGCCAGCTTTAAGTCGCCTTCATCCTGAATTGTGTAATGTGACCTGTCCCATCTCAGGCTGCTATCGGAGACTGGGATGGACCTTCTTTGGAGGAAGTCACTATCATTCAGTTTCTCTATAATTTTCCATATATAACATCTGTAATTCAGCTTAAAATCATTAGGCAATAAAGAAATAGGACTAGGAGAAGAAAGCAGAAAATAGAAATAGTCCTGAGGATGACCCAAATAATGATGTTCCCTGAAATGGACTTTGGTGCAGAGCTAAGAAGTAGCTGTCTTTAGGTAAGGGAGGACTCCTAAATTCCCCATTCTCTCTCTCTCTCTCTCTCTCTCTCTCTCTCTCTCTCTCTCTCTCGTGCGCACACGCCTTACTCCTGGTTTGATACATTAAATTGCATAACTTATGCTCTAGGCATTCAATTGCAAGTGCTGTTTTACAGCAAGGAGTATTTCTCTTTTTTCTTAGACAGCTGGTCTTCCAACCTAACCGCCACGTGGATTTGCACACAAAAGGCATGGAAATGTTACCAACAATCTGACATTCAGATGATTTTTTACTTAATCATTTTTAAAGAGTGGCTATTTTGGTCTTCAGTTTTTCTCTCTGCTTAGGAGAATGAGTAGAGGGATTACAGGATGAATCTTGATATAAACAGACTTGCTTCTCCTTTTTTGCTTTAAAATTTGCTAGTTTTGTGAAGCGACATCTGCATCTTTGCCTTTGATTTCTTTCGTAAAAAAAAAAAAACATGAGTTACAAGGAAATAAACAGGAAAAGCAAGTTCAGGTAGGCTTAAATCAATTACATTTGGTTTGTGAGTGGCTTTCTGGGAACGTGCAATGTGCGTTTTGGACATAAAATACTCACATCTCTCACAGACGACAAAGGATCAGGAATGAGTTAGGCCTTTCTAAACCAGAGTCAGCTTGCTTTTTGTTCCAAGTGGAGAACCATTCCTTAGGTCCAATTTCATTTATTTATTTTTATTTATTATTTTAAAAAATTATTTATCTTTAGAGGGAAAGGGAAGGAGAGAGGGAGAGAAATGTCAATGTATGGTTGCCTCTCGTGAATCCCCTGGGAACTGGCCTGCAACCCAGGCATGTGCCCTGACTGGGAATCGAACCGCAATCCTCTGGTTCACAGGCCCATGCTTAATCTACTGAGCTACACCAGCCAGGGCTCATTTTATTCATTTTTAAACAAAAAGATAGCCTCCTGCAGCAGCGTGATTGCTTTAAAGACTATGTGCTTCTTAAATCAGCAGATAAGGAAAATCCAAGAACAAAAATTTAAAAGCAGGTAAGTGATACAGTTTACCTTGAATGCTTTGGAATCACAGTGCTCTGGAGTGATTTTCAAACTGTGGTTTTCAGACTAGCATTTTGCATCACCTCTGAGCTTGTTAGAAGTGCCAGTTCATGGGCTCCACCCAGACCTAGTGAATCTAAATCTCTAGAGATGGGAGTCAGGAAACTATGTTTTGACAAGCTCTCTCAGTGATACTTAACTGCATTAGTATTTGAGAACCTCTGTTCTTAAATACTGATGCAAATCCATTTGGAGTCACCAGGTAGGGCCCAGCCCCCTAAGCCCTATCTGTGGGATGCTATCAGGACAATATCAAGAAAACACTGCACTGCTTAAAATTATATGATCTATCTCCTCTAGAAGAGGGATTTTTTAAAAATACAGTTGAATTAGATCTTGTGTTTTCTGTAGATCACTTCTCCACCAAAAGTTCTTTTGATCCTGTGTAAAAAGTCTTTGTTAGTTAGGAAGATGAACCAGGTTCCTCAACTAGATAATAAATCAGTCAGGCATTGTGAGAAAATTATGAAAAAAAAAGATTGAATCATATCTATTTAAGGGTGACTAGGAGGAAAAATTACCTAGACTGACAGAAAAAAGTAATGGTATTGGAGAAGAGTTAACTTTCAGAAGGACAATGGATAGGTAGAACAGAAAGTCAAACTTTTAAAGACATTTCATGTGTAACATGACATTGATTTTTTAAAAAATTGTATGTTATAAATATTTCTTTATTAGACATATATAAATAATTAAATAATAACTCAAATATTAACTCTTGGTCTAAGACTTCTAATAATGACTTGACAATGACTTGATTATATTAACCATTTTGTATATAGCTGTTTTTCAAAAGTATGTCTGTATGTTGTGATCACCACAGGTTAAATGATTTTTTCTTGTGCCTATTCTCCAAGGTAAAGAAAAAAATGAAACAGTTGTCTAAGGAGAAGTTTGAGATGATAAATTGTTTTAAAGATCTTATTGTTTTCTTTAGCCCACTTTTAAAGTGATTCAGTGATCTACTTCATTATTAAGTAGATCCTCTAGCACCTTGTTAAATTCCTCTAGCTCCTAGGAAAATACCTTTAAGAAGAGCATCTTCATTTATTGTTCAATAATTGCTAGTCAGCTTTAGTAACTTATACAGTTTTGTGAATAAACTTCCTCCATTGACATTTCGTTAGTAGGCAAGTGACTTGGTCAAACTATTGTAATTGATAGCACAGTCAAGCAGGAATCTGAAGAGCATAAACCTGGAGCTCATTAGTGATTCATCAAAAGTTAGTGATGTATTCAGAGCTAGGTTCTGTCAGTGTAAAATTTCCTTTCCCTCCCATTGTTCCACTTTTATACTTGCTCCCTCAAGTAAAGATAGTGATGCTCTCTAGTCTACCTTATTGGACTTTGAAAGAATTTTAAGAACAAGCCACAGAAACAAAAAGGGTAAACTAGCAAATTTTTGAGAAAGGATGATTTCCTGTAACTGGTCATTACAATATTACACCTAAGAAGTTCACAATACGTTCCTATAACTGGCTGCAGTTTGCTAGAGTATCAGTGTCACGTTGTAGTGAACACATCAAAGCATCTTTCATGTTAAACGTGATGTGTTGTGCTATCTAATGGGCACTCAGGTTTAGTCCCACCAGGTTGAGCTACTGGAGAGAGATGCCACATAGCGCTCGTGTGGGAGAGCCTGGCTTAGAGAGAATATTCTGAACTGAGAAATCCTGGAGACTTGTTGCCCCGTGGAATGTTATAAAAAGTCAGGAAGTCAAGAGAAAAACTATAGATTTGTATAAATTTTGTATATTTGTTCAATTACATGTAGAGATTCTGTGAGCTACATAGTTTGAACGAGGAACTTGACAAATAAATTCATATTCCCTATGACTATGGGAAAGTGTTTAATGCTAAGCTTTCTTGAGTATATTCCTCATAGGATTGTTGAGAAAATTAAATAAAAATGCAAGTAAAATTCTAGGCATAGGACTTGATACATAGGTAAATGCCCAGCATATGGCCTTTATTATTATTTAGATTATTTTTGTTATTTGGTATATGCATTTAATTCAACATATGTAAATTTTCTTTTACAAATTAGAACATAGTTGTATAAAATACTTAATTTGTATGTCATCTTGCAAGTAGAGATAGGCAGCAGGACATTTGGAACCAAATGACTTAGAAATGCAGCAAGTTCAATTTCCTCCTGATTGGGAAAAAAGCCTAGTTTTGGGAACTGGTGGTGGGATACATACCAATTCCTAGTCTGGAATTTGAGTGGGATGGAGAAGCAGACCAGGCCCTTTGGTTGTTCCTGGTACAACACAGAGAAGCTAAGGAACCCACTGGTTATTTAAAAATTTTTTGACTTGCGAATAAATAATGCTCTTGATTCTATTGCCTCCATTAAGTGAGACTCAAGCAGCAAGGTCAAGCTGGAACTTGCAGGGCTGTGATGCAGTGTGGCCAGTTGTGGGGCTGCAGATATAAAGCAGGGGTGAGAGTACCCTAGTGATGTTGGGAAGGAGGAAAGGATTTAAAATGTAATGGGAAGCAGCATGAATGTGAACATGGCTTTGGTGCATTAGAACAGTTTGTGAACCTCTTGCCCACAGAGCAGTGAGAGAAGGGAGGTACTTTTGAACAAATCCAAAGAGAAGTAAATATGTTGTCTCTGGAATACCATTTTTCCTCCTAAGGTAGTCTGTTTGTAACACTCTTTCCATTCTAAAAGACAAAATATGCCCTTCTGCCCTTCCAGGAGTTTATTTATTTATTTATTTTTAAAGTTTAAGAGATTTCATTTATTTATTTTTAAAGAGAGGGAAGTAAGGAAAAAGAGAGAGAGAAACATTGATGTGAGAGAGAAACATTGGTTGGTTGCCTTGCACACATGTCCCGACCAGGGACCCAACCTGCAAGCCAAGCATGCACCTTGACCAGGAATCAAACTGGTGACCTTTCACGTTGCAGAACAATGCCCAGCCAACTGAGCCACTCTGGTCAAGGAGGGTTTGAGAATTTAAAAGGAGGGATCTTTGACATCCAAGGGTGAGGAGATACATGATGCCCAGAGAGAAGTGAGTGTCATTCTCCATGTTACTGGGCTGCTCCGTGTGGTTCTGGTGGCAGTGATCTCAGGGGGAAGATGTGCCCAGGAGAAGCATGGATTCAGACCCTGTGACTCAGAGTGCCATGTGTCTGAGCACCTGTCTTCTGACATCAGTCCTTAGGGTCCCATATCCTAAACAAAGAGCAGAGTTCAGAAGTGAATGTAAAAAGTCCTACTTCAAGTCACAGGGAAGCAGCCTTCAGCCTTCATGCAGGGCGCCATATAGAAAACATATAGGTGAGAAAGGAAGAATCTAGTCTTTGGAAATTTTAGTTGCCTGAATTAATTCATTAATTACTTTATCTAGAAATTGAATAAATATTTGAGTACTTATTTTCTGTCAGGTGAAATGCTGGACGTTAGGTATCCAATAGTAAATAAAAACAACATGGTTCTTGCTCTCATGGTGCTTACAACCAAGGATGAACATAGCGAAGTAAAAGTAAAAAGGGGACCAGTGTGCATCCAGTGATAATGGAACACAAAGGAGGTGATGTGAATAAGGTTGGAAGGTCAGGAAAAGAAGAAGAGGTGGTAACCAGGTGAGGAAGGGATGAAGTGTAGGACAAATAGCAAGTACACAAGCAGGAAAGAATGGCCATTTGTAGGGCTCAGGGGTGTTACAAGAAGAATTTCTGGAAGAAAAAACTTGTACATAAGAGAATATAACAAAGAATGTGAGAAGAGGCTCTGAGGATCTCAGAGCTAGCATAGGGAAAATGGGTGAGAATGTACGGAATGAGGACAGGTCTGGAAGTCAAGCTCAGGACCAGAGCCCTTCTTACCTCTAGTCACCTATGGCTTGCGTATAGTTAGTTATGACTTCTAGTTTGTTAATTGATTAAAACAACAAATGTTGCTCTAATAATAAAAAAATAAAAACACGATTTATACATATATTTTAACTTAGGACATTAAAATGTGCATCTGTCCACCAATCCTTTGCTGAATGTAGACCCCATTTGAATATGAATTTGCTATTTTGCATTCTACCTCTACTCTCTTGCATAAGTTATAATCATAATGCACTGCTTATAGTTTGTTCAAAGTAGAGCCAAAATGTGGACACTAGCAAAGCAATCGAAGGCACAGTTCCTCTGGAATTTTACCATGCTTTTTCCCACCTTGTAAAATTTTTTATTTTATATCTATTATAAAGCCAATTGTTCTCATGCCTTGGATTTCTCTTTCCAAGGAAGTAAGTGAAACAACAGATCTCTTTCCTAACTTGTGATTTCATCAATTTATGTTATACTTATGTCATATAAATACAATCACAAGTACAGTAAGCTTGACAATAAATATACATATTTCTGGTTCAACATACAACTGAGCTAATGGAAGTAGGTTATATCATATGCTAGAAGGTAGCCTAGGCAAAGTCCATGTTCTGGGCACCATGGATAGCACGCATTATGTTTTAGAAGATATTGGGGAGCATGGGTTAACACAGTGATGCAATTAGTTGGTGATCAGCAAGAGTGTTTTTATTTTCCTCTCTTAATAAAAGGGAGCTGATTAAACAATAGCTCCTCTTAAAATTCAATTATAGAGTTACTTAAGTTAGCAATATATAATTAACATAAGAGGCCTGTCCAGAGGGTATCCAGCTATGGAATATGAAAAATAAAGACATTTATTGAAGAAGATAAAACATATAAGAAACATTGTACATAGTACAATGAAGCTTCAGTCCCCTTCAAAGTAGGCACCTTGGGACCTCACACAGTCTCAATTGCCTTCAGCTGCCCTGTTGTATTTTCCTGAATCTCACTGATGGTCTGAAATCTCTTCCCTTTTAAAGGTGATTTTAGTTTTGGGAAAAGCCAGAAGTCTCAGGGCACCAAATCTGGACTGTAGTGGGACTGAGTCACCTGGGTGATTTGATGTTTCACCAAAAACTGCACAAGACATAATGCATGAACAGGCATGTTGTTGTGATGAAGCTGTCAATCACCAGTTGCCCTAGCTGTGGCCTTGTGCATCATCCAAATAGTTTCCATGGAGGAATGTTCAAACTTAATGCAAAATTTGATGCAGATTCATTGCTCTGCTTGCTCAGTCATTCTGAATGCGACAGCCCTGAAATACACATGCTCACTCAATGGTGCCTACCACCCTCACTGACTAGTACAGTGAAGTCATCATTGTTCACACATGCACATTCCAGTCCACTCTCCTTGGCTGCCAGGTTACATGGATGTTGTGCAAACTGTTCTCGTTACATCAATGGCTGGAGTTTTTCCACACAGACTTTTATATAACACTATCACACTTTAACTTTTAAGTTTTTTTAAAAAATACCATGATACAACTCCAGGCAGCTATGGCTGAACTTGAAGTATGTGGCTAACTATTAATTTAAGTGATAAATCAGGATTTTGGTGCATGGGTGGGGAATATCTTAAATTAAATCATGCAAATATCTGTTAGTTAAATCTTAGTGGGCCAAACGGTTCATTTAGTTTTTCCTGTAAGATGGCCCTTGTAGCACTTTGTTGTCCTTAACTTCATTTGAAAAAATTTTCTTACATTGCATTGTGACAGCTGTCATATCAGCATGCATTTTTAAAAAACTTATTGGTAGCCCTGGCTGGTGTGGCTCAGTGGATTGTGCTCTGGCCTGTGAACCAAAGGGCCGTGGTTTGGTTCCCAGTCAGGGCATATGCCTGGATTGCAGGCCAGGTCCCCAGTAGGGGACGTGTGAGAGGCAACCACACATTGATGTTTCTCTCCCTCTCTTTCTCCTTCCCTTCCCCTCTCTCTAAAAATAATAATAAAAAATAATAAAATATTTAAAAAAACTTATTGGTAAACTTTTGTGTAGTCATTTTAATATTGAAAATAAAAGAAACTATATAACATTTTCAGCCTATTCTGCTTTATCATTTCAAGAAAGGTAAAAACCTGCCCTGGCTGGTATGGCTTAGTGCATTGAGTGCTGGTCTGTGAACCGAAAAGTCACTTGTCCAGTTCCGGTCAGGGCACATGCCTGGGTTGGGGGCCAGTCCTGGGTTGGAGGCATAAGAGGGGCAACCAATCCATATTTCTTTCACACCTCAATGTTTCTCTCCCTCTCTTTTTTCCTCCCCTACCCCACTCTCTAAAAAATAAGTACAATTTAAAAATAAAAATTAAAAAATGCAAGTGAAATGCAAAAAAAGATTTGTGCAGTGTATGGAGAAGGTGCTGTGACTGACTGAATGCATCAAAAGTGGTTTGTGAAGTTTTGTGCTGGAGATTTCTTGCTGGATGATGCTCCATGGTTGGGAAGACCAGTTGAAGTTGATAGCGATCAAATTGAGACATTGATTGAGAACAAGCAAAATTACACCACGTGGGAGATAGCCAACATTGTCAAAATATCCAAATCAATAAAGTTATTGGTGAAAATGATAAATATGTCTTTTATTTTATGGAAAAAACTAAATGGATTTTTGGCCAATCCAATACTTATCTGTAAAATATGATATTTAGTACTGGATTTTTCCTGAATTTGGTTATGGAATATTTTACATAACCAAGTCTTCTATGAAATTTAGTTAACATAAATTAGCAGTATCATTTTCAGCTGCCATCCCCTTTTTTTTTGTGTGTGTGTGTGTAGGTCCAGTTCTGAAAATTTTTGCTACTTACTACCATACTTACAGTCAATGCATTGTAAAAGCTAGGTACTGGAAGTAACAGAGAGAATTAGAGACAGTCCCTGGTCTCAGAAGCAGCGATCAGTTGGGAGTAGATGTGTGTGTTCACAAAATCAGGCTGATAAGTTTAAGAGTCAAAGTCTCAGGGCATGGTTGAAAAAAGTTACAAATTTGGAGTGGGGCAGTCAAAAGAGCATCATAGACAAATTGAGTGCATTTTTAAAAAAAGCTTAGTACATTGGGAAAATTGGGTTTTCACTACTAAAAAAGCAAAATAGTGAATAGTTGAGAGCTGGGCTTTGAACCTGTACCAATTTGGATTCAAGTCCTCATTCCACCACTCAGTAGCTCTGTGCCCTTGGGAAAGATAGTTTTCTATTTCTATTTCTATTTCACAGCTGTACACCTATAAAGCAGGGATTATGAGATCTAGCTCATAAAGTTGTGAAGATTAAGTTTTACATTTATCATGATTAAAAATTTTGATGGACAAGGATCCACAAATGATAGCTGCTATTATCATTATTGTTATAGTTTATCCACAATTATATATGAAATAGTAGAATCAAGCTTGTATTAGGACCTAAATCCTAGTTTGTCATTCGTTAGGTAATGTCCAAAGTGCTTTCCAACTCAGAAATTAGTGCAGTACACTTATCACTTATACAATAAAGTAGAGGTGGAACTTCAAATAGCATTTCATATTCAAATAGGGTCTAGGTTCAACAAAAAATTGGTGAACAGAGCACATTTTAACATCCTAAGTTATAATAAATGTTAAATAGTATTTTTATTTTATTTGTTTATTTATAAAGCAGCTTTTGTTGTTTTAACCAAATATAGGCTGTTGATACAAATAAATGTACATATTAAGCAACTGATTTGGAAACAGTAAAATAAAATAGTTAAGACCACGGACTTACCCATTATCTTACTATGCACAAAAATCAACTGAAAATAAATTGTGGACTTGAACACAAGACCTGAAACCATAAAACTCTTAGAGAAAAAATAGGGGGTAAGCTCCTTGACATCAGTCTTGGCAATGATACATATTTTTTTTGAATTTGACACCAGAAGTACAAACAACACATGAGAAAATCAACAAATGGGACTACATTAACCTAAAAAGGTTCTGCACAGCAAAGGAAACAACAAAACAAAAAGGCAACCTACAGAGTGAGAGAAAGTATTTGCAAACATATTTGGTGTGAGGTTAATATCCAAAAAATATAAAGAACTCACACAACTCAATAGGAAGAAAAACAATTCAACTTAAAAAAATGGGCAAAGGAACTTCAGAGATTTTTCCAAAGATTGCATACAAATGGTCAATAGGTACATGTGGGGGGGGGGGGCTCCACCCGCAGAGCACCCCAGTTATCAGGGATGAAAATAATGCTACCAATACATGATCTGCTTGGGGAGGAAAGGTGGCTAATCTCTCAAAGGAGAAGGGCCCAGAGTCCTGTCCTCAGTGGCTTTTTATTAGATTCTTAACACAGGAGGATACAGGTAAAGCTCATCAATTGATGTCAGGCAGTAAGGGTCAAACAATAGATAACAAAGAACCCTGAGGACCTATTTTGAGTCAGGGTCAGATAGCTAGAGAGCCATAAAACTGAGGAACAAACTCACTTCTCTCTTGGACCCTTATCATTTGATTGAGAGCATTCTAAACAAAGCAAGGTTTCACAGGATTTTTACATATTCTTTCTTAGGCCTGATTGCACTAGGGAACCCACCCTTTCCAGCACAGGGCGGTGCCTACCACCAGCATTCTCTCAGGCTTAAGGCATTGTCTCAGGCTTAAGGCATTGTCTCAGGCTTAAGTCAGGCAGGGGAAGTAAGGCAGCCAAGAAATTAGGAGACATCTTGCAAACAGAATGAGGACTCAGGCTATGTCAGAATAGCTAGGGAGCAAGGGTCCATCACCCCCTCTTTGCTGCAGCCCCCCAAGTCCTTCCTCGAGGGCCTCCTAAGAGATCGTGTCTGGCTTAGGTTGTCCCCATTCTGAGGGGTCTTACCCATCATTGACTAACTGACCAAGCATTGGAGGCCAGAGATGGATGAAGCAGAAGCAGTGCTCCTGCCAGGGAGATAAGCTTTGTCTCCTTAGTGGCTCACAGCCTAACGGTCACTCACTCAGCCTTAGCCATGGGGGGTTTACAGCTCCTGAAACCAGGCAGAGCAGTTCCCAACAGGTACATGAAAAGGTGCTCAGTATCGTTAATCACAAATCAAAACCACACTAAGATATCATCATCTAGGATGCTTAGAGTGACCATGATAAAAAAAGAGAAGAAAAAACAAGCACTGGCCAGGATGTAGGGAAAGGGATAGCTTGTACGCTGTTGATGAGAATGTAAATCAGTTTAGCCTCTGTGGAAAGAGCATGTAAGTTCCTCAAAATTTTAAAAATAGAAATACCATAGGATCCAGCAATCCCACCTCTGGGTACATACCCAAAGGAAATGAAAACAAGATCTTGAAGATATTCTTATACACTTATTGCAGCATTACCCACAGTAACCAAGATATAGAAACATAACCTAAGTGTTTGTCAACCAATGAATGGATAAGGAAAATGTGGTATGTATATAATGAAGTATTATTCAGCTATGAGAAAGAAGGAAATTTTGTCATTTGAGGCAACATGGATGGACCTTGAAGGTATCATACTAAATGGAATAAATTGGGCAGAGAGGGACAAATACTTAAATACTGCGTATCTCTTATATGTGGAATCTAAAAAAAGCTGAACTTGTAGAAATAGAGGCTAGAGTGGTGGTTACCAGAGGCTGAAGAGCAGGGGAGAAGGGGAAATCTTTAAACAGTACACACTCCCAGGTACAAGGTGAATAAATTGTTCAGGCTGTAATGTACAACATGCCGATTATAGTTAATAATACTACATTATATACTTGACAGCTGCGAAGACCTTAGGTCTTAAATGCTCTCATAAAAAAAAAAAAAAGAAAGATGTAAATTTGTGAAGCTGTTATTAAAGCTAGGTGGTAACAATTTTGCAATATATAAATGTATCAAACAACATGTTGTACACTTTAAACTTAAACAATGTTGTATGTCCATTACATTTTTATAAACCTGGGGCAGAGGGAGACTAAGAGGTTAGGAGATTGACAACCCCCATTTGCTGTCCGATTATGTAGTTTGCTGTATTACCACAAGCAGATAACTTCTCTGAGTGTTACGTACTTCATTTATAAAATGAGAATAAAAATTTACCCACCTTCCAGGTTTGCTCACTGATCACATGAGGTGACACCTGTAATGAACAAGCAGTGTCTGGTAAACTGCGCACAGGGTAGTGACATGGATGC
>PVKM010002299.1:0-60271 GCA_004027735.1 Carollia perspicillata | reverse complement strand
TGAGATCTTTGTTTCTTCACATAGCTTCAAGCTGTTCTCTAGTGTAGTTTCATTTTAATCTGCAGGACCCCCTTTAGTGATTTTTGCAGGACAGGTCTAATGGTAGCAAAGCTCCTTACCTTTTGTTTATCTGGGAATGGCTCCTTCACTTTTGAAATACATTTGTGCTAGATACAGAATTCTTGGTTGACAGTTTTTTTAATTCTTTTACAACTTTGACTATATTGGACCACTGACTTCTCACATGTAGAGCTTATGATGAGAAGTCTGTTGACAATCTCATTGAGGACTCCTTGGGTATGATAAGATGTTTCCCTCTTGCTGCTTTCAAGATTCACTTTGTCTTTCAAAAGTTTGCTATTTATACTGTGTATAAAATGACCTCTTAGACCAACCCACCTTCTAAGCACACCAATTAGGAATTTATCTCTTTTCTCTAAGACAACCCTGTTAACTCTCAGGCAGCAGAGAAACAGAAGTGTAAAAGCTTTGGAATCAAACTTTCGATTAATGAACTACCTAGTTGAGATTCCAACAAGTGCCCACAAAAAACGGTAGTTCTGGCTATTATTGCCTTCTATTCACCGTTTCCTATCAATGAACACTCAGAAAAGAATATTTACACCCACTGTTTCTTCATCAAAGTTAGAACACAAAATTATAAACTCTTATAAGCTTTAGTTTTTTAAAGATTTTATTTATTTATTTAGAGAGAAGGGAAGGGAAGGAGAAAGGGAGGGAAATATCAACGCGTGGCTGCCCCCCTTGTGTCCCCAACTGGGGACCTGGCATGCAACCCAGGCACGTGCCCCAACTAGACACCAAACCAGAGACCCCTTAATTCGCAGGCCCATGCTCAATCTACTTAGCCACACCAGCCAGGGCAAATTCTTATAAGCTTTAAAAGAGCACACTAAACTCTGCATGGGCTCTCAACTCATGAACATTGTGGAGCTTGCCTTCTAATGTCTCAAAATTCTATTCTAAGCATTCTGGCAGAATAATGAAACGAAAAATATAGAGACATTCTCTTCCTTGGGCTTATCTTCATTTGTTTATAAGAGTTAGATCAGAAAACAGATTAATGCTTATAAATGATAAAATACCTTTTTAAATTCAATCTTACAGTATTTCAGAGGAACAGGTTAAAAAAACCAGCCATTGTGACCAGTTAGTTAGCACTGAAATATGGTTTGAGGACTCCCTATGGTGATGAGTCTTAATGCATGTTTCTTCTGATGAGATGCAGGAGTGTTCTGTGTTCATCTTAGGGACTATTTGGTCTTTATATACTCTATACTGCAAATCTTAGCAGCCTTGCCAAGCAGGAAAGATAATGAATACAGCACCCAGAATAACAACAAAAAAAAACATGGCCTCAGAAGACTTCTACTATGTCTAATCATAGCCTAACATTACCAGTGCTAACCCAGGGAATGTGTTTGAGAACTGCACATACACTGTCTGTAGGAAGAGCTCTGAAACACAACAAGCTAGGTACTTCATGGAGGTTAGATTCCTCCTCAGGCAACTGAATACTGAACAAATTATTTAACTTCAACAAGCCCGATTTTTTTGTCTTTAAAAAACAAATCATCCCTGGCCAGTGTGATTTGGTTAGTTGGAGCCTCATCCTGTAACCAAAAAAGGGTGCGGGTTCCATTCCTGGTCAGAATATGAGTCTAGGTTGTGAGTTTGTTCCCCAACCAGATGCCTACAATCCTTGGTCCTGGTGCGTATGGGAGGTGGCCAATCCATGCTTTCCTTTTGCATCGATGTTTTTTCCCCTTCCTCTCTCTTTCTAAAAGCAATAAAAAATGCCCTCAGATGAGAACAAAAAAAAATTTAAAAAAAATCAAATCCAATCTTTGTAGCAAATTTTAAAGTAAATTTTGGCAATTTTTACTGACTTACCAAATAATTTTTAGGGCTAAAAAATTACTATGAGCCAAGCCACATGAACATAACATAAATTCCAGGATCTTGGTGGGAATGGTCTCAGGCAAAATTCTCATTTTAAACAATGTAAAACACGTCTATTGCTTAGACTCTTTCCCTCCTTTTTTTTTAATTTGGAGAAACTTGATATATATTCTGTCACAGAAAGGCTGTATGTATATACTCTGTTTTAGTCACACTAAAAATAATCAGGTATTAAGAAATAGTTAAACCTATGGGAAAATTTTTGTCAGAAAGAATGACATTATGTCAAAATCAAAAGTATTCCTAGGAAATATCCTTCAACATTAAAATGAACAATTTTTATAAATATATCCAAAAGGGTCTTATATTCTGCTACCCGGGGTATATAATACATTATCTATAGCACCTCAACATTAGACATTCTGCAGGAGTCTCAGCGAGGCTGCACTGTAGCTGAAGTAACCAATTGGTAACACCTGCCCTCAACATTTTCCCAGTCCAAAAGTACCCTGCCATAGAGCTATGAGGTCTCAACCAAGCTTCTGTCCAAGCATTTAAGCAGACCCAGAGTATAAGCAAATCACATCCCAGTCCATGAGCTCTTCCACAAAGCCCAGAATTTCCAAAATGAACAACATGCAATCTAGATGTCTAGTTCCTAAAGGACATGGATACTTCCTCAATCGATAATTCTTGGGGAATTTCCCAGAAATTCAGCCCTGATTTGTCTGCCATCCAAATCCTGCAAACAACCACATAAAGGGAGATATTTAAAAGTCGTCCCTATAGGTTCTCCAAGTTCTCATCTTGTGACAGATTAAAGAACTAGGAAAGGACTAAGATCATTTTCTAGTAAGAAGGCATTACAAAACTAGAGATTATTATATTATCTTCACTCTTTATTCAGTTTTAAAATATAAAAAGCCATATAAATACCTTCTGTAAGGACAATGCAACCACTGCCTACTGTGTTTCTCAACATCTTTAATGTAAAGGGATAAATGATGCACTTATTTAAAACTTTCAGAACCAGTAAAATTGTTATCCAGAACACTTACTTGCTTCATTGTCAGAGAAAAAATCCTTAAAACCCATCACTTTTTATCTTGATCTCTTTGTGTGCTTAGTGTTGGAAATCCAAATTTATGCTAAAATTCAAATAGAAATCTTTTCCCAGGTCTCTAGCAGAATCATTTCTCTATAGCTTTAATCTAACTTTAATTTTTACTTTCCTGCCTTTATCATAAAATACTAGAAATATCTTTCCAGCATTATTTATATCATATATTTAGTTACAAAGAAGTAAACAAATACAGCATACGTAGCATCATGTAATATAGAGACTAATAATCATATCTAGTGTGAGAAGACCAGAATTCTAATGCCAGCTCCACTACCACAAAGTCATGGAATTTGGGGCAACTTTCTTAATTATAAAATGAACAAAAAATTATCAGTTTTTCTGCCAAATAACATGGTACTTGAAAACAAATGGTACCATTACAAAGGGGTAAAACTATTAGACAAGCATAGAATATGATTAAAGTTTGGGGAAGAAAAGAGAAAACACTCCGGCCACAAAAATCAGAGGATTTGTTAAGATGGCTTTTACTGCCCTGGTTGGTGTGGCTCAGTGGATTGCGTGCCAGCCTGTGTGAAGCAAAGGGTCGCTCATTCAATTCCCAGTCAGGGCACATGCCTGGGTTTTGGGCCAGATCCCCAGTAGGGGGTGTGCAAGAGGCAACCACACACTGATATTTCTCTCCCTCTTTTTCTCCCTTCCCCTCTCTCTAAAAGTAAATAAATAAAATCTTTAAAAAAAATGAAGCAGTGTTTTCCAACAGAGATATAATGTAGGCTACAGAATAATAGCTGTATTAAAAAAATTTAAAAGATGGCTTTTACTGTTCCTTTTCAGCTCAAACTCTAAACTGATTTTTAGCTGGGAAGACTAAAATAGGCTTCATGGTGATATCTGAGCTAGGTATGAAAGGAAGGACAGGATTTTTATCAGGTTACACTTTCTAATTTCATGTAATGTATATTTAAAGATAGGCAGACAATGGCAAGTGAAAGGATGGTATAGATGTAAATTTATAGAACTTACACTCTTTAGAGAAGTTCTTATCCAGATAAATATTTTGAGGACCAACATCTTAATTCAGTGTTTCACTCACTGGCTCCGTCTTCGCAGAGCTCACCAGATTCTACTGCTCCGGATCTGACTCATCCCTCCCCCTCCCCTCCCCATTAGTTGTGATAATATTTCATCGAAGAGATAATTCATGGAGATAAGGAGATGTTTATTTATTTATTTTAAAAAAGATTTTATTCATTTATTTATCTGTAGAGGGGAAGGGAAGAAGAGAGGGAGAGAAATATCAATGTATGGTTGCCTCTCATGCGTCCCCTGCTGGGAACTGGCCTGCAACCCAGGCATGTGCCCTGACCGGGAATTGAACCGCAATCCTTTGGTTTGCAGGCCCGCGCTCAATCCACTGAGCTACACCAGCCACGGCAAGAGATGTTTATTATTACCAATGATTCTACTGACCTTTCTGCACATAAAACTCATAAAATATATTTCACAGAAGCTACATATTTAAAAGAAAAATAATAATCAGATATTATTTAAAACTTGACACTGAGACAATTCTTTAATTTAAAATAAAATTACCTGTAGTAGCCCTCCATCATCAAATCGCAGTACTTCTATTATGCTCTCCGACTGGATAAATGCTGCGAAGGAAACAAAACATACTATCACTTAAAGAAACATAAATTTGATTTAAATAAATCTGTTTACCTTCAAGTTAATTGCTACCATTTTATATTTTAAAAGCATGCTGCTTGATGGAAAATATGACCAATACTTGTGAATTTTAGCAACAATAAAATATTTTTAAAAATAAAACAATACAACTCAATTAGAAACTGGTTTTAAACACCTACAGGCTGTGTAAACCACTTGCAAAATATCCATCCTACTATATCGCCAGAGAACACAAAACAGTCTTATTCGACTAGATGCAGCAGATTATTTTCATTGACAAGCTATTGGAAATATCATAAACACATAACAAAGATCACTAGATGATTGTATTTTCCCCCAAAATGATAAGCTGACATTTTATATTGTCTGCTCTTTTGTAGGGATGGTACGACCTGGGATCAACAGTCAAGCGTCATGTTAGGGGAGTGGACAAGGAAAATGGCAAAAGGAGATTATTCTGTTCCAGGAAATTGAGAGCAATGCAAAGGCAAGATATGAAGCTAACACACTTTTACCACACAATCCAGCAATTGTACTCCTAGGTAATCACCCAAATGACCTGAAAACATGTCCACATAAAAATCTGCATATAATTCCTTATAGCAGCCTTATTCATAATCACCATAACTGAACACAATCAAATGTTCTTCAAGAGGTGACTAGAGAGACAAACTGGTACACCCATAGAATAGACTACTATTCAGTGATAAAAAGTAAAAGAAAATACATACTATAGGATTCCAAGTATAAGACACTCTGGAAAAAGCAATACTATAGTGAGAGTAAATAGATCAGTGGTTGCTAGGGGTTTGGGGAGAGAAAGGCAAGGCTGAAAAAGTGAACCACAATAAATTTTCCAGGACAGTGGAACTGTTCTGCATGATAATATAATGTATATACATGACACTATGCATCTGTTGTAACAGAACTCTACAGAACAAACGGTGAATCTAATGTATGCAATTAAAAAAATCATTTAGAAGACCAGGGGATCCCATGATGGAATGCAAAAGGTGACAAAACAATTGAACTATATTACAAATGTATGAAACCAACTAACTGAAGGGGGACAGAATAGGGAAAAGGCTGATATAAGTAATTTGAAAATTACTGGAATCTGTAAAACTGCAGGCAAAGAAACTACATAAGCACTATACTGTAGTTGATCAAGTTATTTTCCACAGGGGTGTGGGTTAATAATTCTGATGCTGATACATGTATACTGGAATTGAACAATTAAGTATGTGGATGATGGATAGTGGGAGTTGGATTTCTCACTGTTGGAGTAAGAGTTTACACAAAAGCAAGGAAGGAGGCTAGAATTATCTACTTGGTAATGGATTAGAGTTGGCAACATCAGTATGAACTCATGTTTAGCTTAAAACAGATACAGATGGTTACATACACAAATGTATGATGTGTATATACACAGGTTAGTAGCATACATAAATTTCTTTGCTCTGTCAGTTGAAAGGGCCTAGAAGCAATTATATCCCACTAGCAAAGAGCACACTTATCACTCAAGTCTTGGTTTCTAATACCATCCTCGAAAAAAAGGAACTAGGGCTTTTTGGAGAGGTGGCTAAATCTAGGGCTAAGGCAGGAACATATACAAGATGAAACTGGAACATCTCATAGTGCCAAAAAGTGAGAAAATGCTAAAAACGAAGAACCTACATTGATGGGAACATGTCAAAGGAACATGAGTAAGAAACAGAGAGTTCCCAAATGGCCAAAGCTGCAAGTTGAGTAGTAAAAGAAAGAAGCAGTAGATTATAACCCAAAGTATAAAATAAATATCCATGAGTCCATAGTGATATAAATAAATGACTGAATAAATAAGTGGGGGGAAGAGACAAAACTCCTAGGCAGAAGAATTCTAAAATTTACTTTTAGAAACACTTCTGTCAAGATTGTAGAGTGTAACTCCCCATTCCTTAAGCCTGGGATGTACAGAGTGACTTCCTTCCAAAGAAAACAGTATAGAATGGAGGGAAAAAGAGTAAATTCACAATGGAGAAACCTGACAAACGTCACCTCAGATGATCAGGGTCAATGTCCACAGTGAAAAGTCATGTTGATAGTATGTACCCTTGACATGATGTATAATGGAAGTGGAACTTTTATCCCTGTGGTCTTGCTCCCAAAATCACTTAGCCTCTGTCTCATCTTCAGAAAAACACTAGAAAAATCTCACTGAGGGACATTCTACAAAGTACCTGACCAGTACTCTGAAAACTGTCAAGGTCATAAAAAACAAGAAAAGTCTTGAGGAACTGTCAGAGACCAGAGGATCCTCAGGGAATACGACTACTAAATATAATGGGCTATCTTGTACGGAATCCTGGAAAAAGGAAATTAGGTAAAAGCAAAGGAAATCTAAATAAAATATGGGCTTCACTTAATGAGAGTGTATTAATATGGGTACATTAATTATTTAAAAAGTACCATATTAATGGCAGATGTTAATAATACAGAAAACTGGCGGGAGTATGTAGGAACTCTGTACTATTTTTGAAATGTTTATATAAAACTAATATTGTCCTAAAATAAAGTTAATTGTTAAAAAACACAAAACAATGATATTTCACTTACGGCTTATGGCTTACAATATTGAATTATGGCTTAATACCACATTCAGTGACCCCTCTTCATTAGTTTCTGGGCATTCAGAGAAGTTTGCTGCCTAATTCCATGTACCTGGCTTTTCTAGTAGAGTCAAGCAGAGTGACATACTAGCTAATTAGATTACGTTACATAATTGAGTGGTATTTTCCTGCCTGCATTGCTTTCCCCTTATTCTAATAATCACATATTGATTGTGTTTTGGGAAACTCGTGTCCTTTGTTTCTTGTGTTTCTCTTCAACCACAGTGCCAACCTGTTCATAAAATTTCCCAGGGCTGAGACACCACAGAAAGAGGCTGACAACTCCGCCATCACAAGAGTTTATTAAGAGAACTGACACATGAGGAGTGTCTTGGGTGGACAAGGCAACATGGATATCCTCTGCCACTGTAGCAGGTGTTAAAGAATTATATAGGATGAGCCCTGGCTGGTGTGGCTTAGTGGACTGAGTGCTGGCCTGTGAACCAAAGGGTCGCCAGTTTGATTCCCAGGGCACATGCCTGGGTTGTGGGCCAGGTCCCCAGTTGGGGGCATGCCAGAGGCACGCACACATTGATGTTTCTCTCCCTGTCTTTCTCCCTCCTTCCCCCTCTCTCTAAAAATAAACAAAATCTTAAAAATAGAATGAGGCAGTATGAATAAAGGTACTGGGGTCCCAGATGAGGAAAAACTGCCTCACAAGCTTGCCCAGGGTGGCGGTGGGGCTGGGGAGGGCAAGGGCCTGTTCCAGGAAGCAGCAAGCCAGGCCATAAAGGGAAAGGTCGAACAAACAGTTTCTGAGGGAATCTAAAAGCCATCTGTTCTGGCCGAAATCTAGCTTGTGGGTCCAGCTAGTGGTCACATCACAGAACAGTCTCTTCTTCACACAACTTGTTCTACTCCTGCTCATTCCCCACCAGCTCTTAGTATCTAGAGAACATCCGATGACTACTGAATGCATGAATGAAATCCCATCGTTTTGCTCAGGCATAATTTGGTATTTACATTCACTGATACAAATGACTTCTTTCTGGTTTTTGTCTCTGGTTGTAGCTTGTAGCTGAATTTCAAACCTGAGATCAGAGCTAATGGCTCCAATGGGATTACTGACAGAGAGGACATGTGAAGTGGACAAGAACATCTCTACAGAACGTGATAAACTGTTCAGAAGAAAGGACTGTGTGTGTAAATGGTTCTGCCCAGCTCACCCATCCCATTTCTCGTCCCTTTCCCTCACCTATTCACGTAAACTGAAATTTCATATTATCTAGAAAATCTTTTTGCTATACTCCTCTTGAAGACCAATTTGTTGATGTAAGAACACAAGGAATTAATGAGAATTAACTGACTAGCCAGTTGCTCTCATTTTAAGAGACAAAAAGCAGGAACTCCTAGTTAGAAATTTTTCATTTAGTCAACAGAGGAAACCAACCAGAAAGTACTGGAAATATACTGTATTTGGTGACTGCTATTAGAAATATGACATGATGACCATCGCATAAGTTCCCATCACTGAGCTAGATCAGAACTTTAACTAATAAGAACGTTTAAAATAAAGGCCAAAATATAATTTGGGTGTACTGTATTTTTAATTACAAACTTTAAAAAAAACTTCAATTACCTTAGTTGAAAAAAATTAATAGTAGCAGCTGATTTATAAAGTCCTAAAACAAGAAAATTAACTTTGTATTTTGCCGTGTACAATGTGCACCCATGTTTTTGTGCACATTATACATGGGATTATTGCACCCATTACTATATCCATGTATAATGTGCATCCTTATTTTTCCCTCAAAAATTTGGGCAGAGGGGTGGGTTGGGATGGAGGTAAAAGGCAGAAAACTGTACTTGAACAACAATTAAAATAAAAATTAAAAAAAATTGAGCAAAAAGTATACATTATACACGGCAAAATACAGTATGTTATACATCATGAGCTTTCCTCAAAAGATGTAGAAATGAATAGAATTTAACTCTGGCATGAAATGACACAGGATACAGTACTTTAAATGATCAATTATAACTTCATATTAGATGCCTAGAAAAATGGCCCTTTCATTAGATATACACTTATCATTTTATGTGTTAATAGTTATTAAGCTCTAAAACACAAAACGTAATGAAAGCAGGTCCAATTCCCCCATCTCCACCTCTCTGAATTTGAAACCATGACTAAAAGCTACCCCCTCTGAAGAATTTTTCCCTAATTTTATATTTGAAATGAAGCCCAAACTTTCCAATTTTCCCAATTCAAGCAGCAACCATATATAATAGAAATAAAAATAACATCTAATAATTATTGATCGCTGTTATTGGACTTCAAATTAATCCTGTGACGTAGACATTACAGGTTCCATGTGAAGATAAACTGGCACAGTGGAGTTATACTTCAGGTCACTCAACAAGAAAGTGGCTTGACATGGATTATAAATTTCAACAATGGGGCCCCAGAATCTATGCTATTTACTTTAGAAATAAATGTTACATTAATGCTTATGACTAACAGTACCTTCCAGCTACCTAATTTAAAAAATCAGGCATATGTTATTTCTAACAAGTGAGAAAAGGAGGGTATATGAACAAAAGGGATTTCTATTTCTGGTTTCTATGAGTCTACTGGTATTTGCTCTGTGAAGTTAGACTCAGCAAGATCTACCTTAAGCTCCTCATATCCACCCATGTGACTATGATGTCTGAGTAACAAAGCTAATTATATATTCAGTGTAAGAATCTCAATGTACCCTGGCTGGCGTGGCTCTGTGGACTGAGCACTGGTCTGTGAACCAAAGGGTCACTGGGTTGATTCCCAGTCAGGGCCCATGCCTGGATCGCAGGCCAGGTCCCCAGTAGGGGGCGTGCAAGAGGCAACTACACATTGATGTTTCTCTTGTTCTTTCTCCCTCCCTTCCCTTCTAAAAAAAAAGAAATAAAATCTTTAAAAACAAAAAAGAATCTCAATGTGTCAGCTATCTAATGACTCACTTTCAAAACAGAAGTTCATAAGTTTATTCCCCATTTCCCTACTTCATTTAATAAAGAATGGCATTTATAAAATAATAATAAAAAAAATAAACCCTTCACTTTAAAGCAAATTATTCTCTAGTATAATTAGCTTTTTTCCCCTTCTGGGTAGAGATTTCTTTTTCTGAATATTGTAACTGATGACTAAATAAAACCTGTTTGTTTTCATTCATCTTTTACAGTAATTCATGAAAATGATAAATGTTGTAAATAACCCATTAGAAATAGATGTCATATGGGTGTGTGTGAGAGACATCAGAATCCTATGAATATATACAAAAATGAATAAATATATATATGAGGCATATATAAAAAAATGAAGCAGCCACTTTGGAAAACCCAAAAAGTTAAATATAGAGATACTACACACATACATAAGAACTGAAAACATGTGCAAACAAAACCTCATAAAAATGTTCATAGCAACATTATTCACAGTTGCCAAAAAGTAGAAACAACCTAAATGCCCACTGACTGATGAAAGATAAACAAAATATGTGAATCCATATAATATTTCTCAGCCACAAAAAGAATGCTACAACATAGATGAACCTTGAAAACAGTGCAAAGTAAAAGAAGCCAGACACAAAAGGCTACAGATTTTATTATTCTATTTACAGAAAATGCCCAGAATAGGAAAATCCACAGAAATGGAAGTTTAATGAACTCTTAGTTGCCACTGGCTGGGAAGAAATGGAGTGTGACTGTTAACATGTATGAGGTTTCTTTTTGGGGAGATGCAAATGTTTTGAAATTAGAAGGTGGTGATGGGTGCGCAAATACGAGACTACACTAAAATACCACGCAACTGTGTATTTTAAAAAGGCGAATTTATGCTTTGGGAATTGTGTCTCAAAATTTTAAAGTAAAAAAATATACAGTGCATGTTTTTTTTCTATTTTCTAAATTTTTTCTTAAAAGATTGCCTGAATGACATGTAAAATACTTTGTAAGAACAAAACAAAATGTAACTCTACTCCAGAGGAGCTGTGAGCTTACAGTTCTTTCATTTATTAGCGTGCACGCATATTTGGGCAGGGAGAACCAACAATAAATGATAAAACAAATGGGGCAAACTGTTGACAATAAGCGAAAGACGTGTTTTTTATTCTATTTTGAGCCTTAGAAACTTTCTGAAAGTTTGAAAATATTTCAAATAAAAAGTTTTCAAGAAAGAAAATAATCTTGCAACTTATAAAATGACTGCTTAAAGACACTCTTTCAAAAAGCCTTCTGTCAAGCTATGGTAAACCTCCTTACTTAATTGCTATATTGAAAGTACTGGTTACAGAGGTGTTTGGTATCCTTACTGCTGCCACAGATGAACTGTGAGAAGAATAAACTGCCAAGTGTCTGTGACTACAGTGGTACTACGGCCATCTAAAATGTCAGTGAAAATGATATCCCAACTCAGCTATTGGCTGGAGATTTTATCCTGTGTGTTTCCAACATGTAATTATATATTACAAGACAGTGTGTATATGTGCTATCTATGTTGAATGTCTGTATATAATATACAATATCACATTCTAAATACTAGGTAATCATCCATACTTTATCAAAATTTTATTACACATGGCCAAAGAAGTGACTAATATAAGGAATTAGAAAACATAGAGAAAATTAAAGCTAAAAGAGAAGAAAAATAATGAAGAATATAAATCAACGAAATAGACAACAGAAGACAGAGAAAAATCAAAGAAATCAAAAAGGTTTTTGTTTTCTTTTTCCTTTAGAGTAATAAATTTATAAACTTCTAGCCAGACTAGTCAGTAAAGAAATGTCACAGAACACTTAAGAAATGGGAGACAACTTTGTTAACATAGTCAACATTCAGATTATGAGGTAAACAATTATGTCAAAGACTCAAAATGCCGAAGATCAGACAAGAAAAAAATAGTTAACTTGAACAGCCTTATATGTATTAAAGAAATTATTTTAAAGTTAAAAAATCTCACACAGCAAACTCTAGTCCCAGACAAATTAAATGATAAAGCTTTCCAAATATTTTGAGAAAAATATGCCAATTCAGTACAAATTTTCCCAGAATACAGAGAAGAAAAAACTTTCTGACTCGTTTATGAAGCAGCACTACTCTGCTACCAAAACCAAAGACATTAAAAGAAAAGAATGACAGACCAGTATCATTATTATAAATGTAAATTTTCTTTTTAACATTTATTTATTTTTAGAGAGAGGGGAAGGGAGGGAAAAATAGAGGGAGAGAAACATCAGTGTGTGGTTGTCTCTCACGTGCCCCCTACTGGGGAGCTGGCCCACAACCCAGGCACGTGCCCTGACTGGGAATCGAACTGGCGACCCTTTGGTTCACAGGCACTTAATCCACCGAGACACACCAGCCAGGGCTAAATGCAAATTTTATTAAAATTTCAGCAAATATAATCCATTAATATATAAAAAGGATAAATACATCATAACCACATGGGGTTTATCCAGGAACGTAGTATTGGTTTAACATTTTAAAAAAATGTAATCTAACAAAAAAAATAATCATCTCAAAAGATGCAGGAAAAGCATTTGATAAAATTCATAATCCTCCCATGATAAAAAGATCTTGGCAAAGTAGGAACAAACGGAACTTCTCTAAGTTGATAAAAGCCCCATGTATATATAAAAGACATAGCTAACACCCTAGCCACTATGACTTGGTTGGAGTGTCATCGTATAAACTGAAACGTTGTGGGTTCGATTCCCCATGATGGCACATGCCTAGGTTGTGGGTTATGTCCCCGGTCAGGGTGTGTATGAGAGGCAGCTGATCGATGTTTCTCTCCCTCCCTTCCCCTCTCTCTAAACTCAATAAGCATGTCCTCAGGTGGGGATTAAAATTTTTTTTTTAAAAAAGACACAGCTAACAACAAAATGGTGAAAGACAAAATACTTTCCTTCTAAGAGCAGAAGAAGCTAAAGATGTTCCCTATCACTACTCCTATTCAATATCATATTGAAATTATTAGCCAATGCAAGAAGGCAAGAAAAAGAAATAAAAGCATATATTCTGGAAAAGAGAAAATAAAACTGTCTTTACATACAGATATCATTATTTTCAATGTAGAAAATCCTACACAATTCTACCAGAATAAAAGCAAGATAAGCAAAGTGGTAGGATACAAGGGCAATGTACAAAAATCAACTGAATTTCTAATACTAGTAAGGAACAACTGGAAACTAAAATTGAAAACTACTTATAATAGCAACAAAATATATATATAATACCAAGTGGTATATTTGACAAAACAATGCTGGGAGTAATTAAAGAACACCCAAATAGAGATATATTGTGTTCTTAAAGTTAAAAAAAACAAAAACCCTAAATCATATGCTAACAAGAACAACAAAAACCCTCAATACTATTAAGATACCAGTTCTCCCCAAAGTAATCTAGATAGTCAATCAATCCCTAATAAAAATCTCAGCAGGCTTTTTTATAGACACCGACAAGATTATTTTAAAATGTACATGGAAAGCAAAAAACCCAAAATATTAAAAACAATTTTGAAAAAAAAGAAGACTTAACATTAAGACTTAAAAAAAAAGCCATAGTAATCAAGGTAGTGTAATATTGACACAAAGGCAATAAATAGACCAAAATAAAGACTCTAGAACTAGACCCCTAAATATATGATCAATGGATTTTGACAAAAGTGCCAAGGCAGTTCAATCAGGGGAAAATATTTTCAATAAAAAATGATAGTACAATTAGAAAGTCAAATGGGAGAGGAAAAAAAGAACCTTGACACCTCAACACTTATAAAAATCAATATGAAATGAATGATAGAACTTAATTTAAGAGCTAAAACTCCAAAACTTCTAGGTATCAGCATAGGAGAAAATGTTAAATAGAATATATGTATGATATACATATATATATAATATATACATATAAATTAGGCCTGATTTTTTTAAAATTTCTACTCCACAGAAGACACTGCTACAGAAGTAAAAAGTACTAGCCACAGACTGAAAACTACTGCATTTTTGGACTATAAGATGCACTGTTTTAACCACATTTGTGGCTTCAAAATTTTCCCCCTATTTTCCTACCGTAAAACCTAGGTGCGTCTGGGGTCCGCACCATAAGACACACCTAGGTTTTAGAGGAGGAAAACGGGGAAAATTTTTGAAGCAAAAAATGTGGTTTAAAAAAAAGTGCGTCTTATAGTCTGAAAATGCAGTATTTGCAAAACATTTATCTGATAAAGGATTTCCATTCAAGATATGTAAAGAACCCTTGCAACCAAGTAAAAAACAATATAATTTTTAAATGCACAAAAGATATGACTAAACATTTAAGCAAAGACGATATGAATGGCACAGAAACAAAAGTACACAAAAAGATGCTCAAGTCATTAAGTAAATGCAAATTAGAAACACAATGAGACACCAATACATACCCACTGAAATGCCTAAAATTTAAAACTCTTACTATACACCAAGTGTTGGTAAGGCAGTGGAGGGACTTGAACACGAACACACTGATGGTAATATAAAATGAAGCAACTGCTTCAGAAAACAGGTTAGCAGTTACTGAAAAGTTAAACATACATCCATTAGATCCAGAATTCCACTCCTATGTATACACCCAAGAGAAAGTGAAACATGTGTGCAAAGATTTGTACAGTGTTATACCCAGCTTTATTTGTAAAATAGCTCAAAAGAGGTTAACCACCCCAAATTTCCATTGATGAGTGAATGGATAAACACATGGTGGTACACATAACTGACTACTACTCAGCATTAAAAAGAAATGAACTACAGAAACATGCATTATTATGGATGAACTTCAAAATAATTATGCTACATAAAAGAAGGCAGGTAGAAGAGTTCATACTATATTATTCTGTTTATATAAAGCATTAGAGTATGTAAACTAATCTTTAGGGATAAAGAGCACAAGAACCGTTGCCTGGGGTTGTGGGAGGGAGATTAAAAGGTCATAAAGAAACTTTAGTCTTTAGCCCTGGCTGGTGTGGCTCAGTGGTTGAGTGCCAGCCTGCAAATCAAAGGGTCACCGGTTTGATTCCCAGTCTAGGGCACGTGCCTGGGTTGCAGGTCATGACCCCAGTAGGGGGCATGTGAGTGGCAATCACGCACTGATGTTGATGTTTTCCCTCTCTCTTCATCCCTTCCCCTCTCTAAAAAAATAAATAAAATCTTTTTTTTAAGTCTTTAAAAAACCCTCTAAAAATCCTCTAGTCTTTATTGTGGTCATAGTTCCGCAGGTGTATACATGAGTCAAAACTCAAATTATACACTTTAAATGTGTACAGTTTATCATAAGTTAATTATATCTCAATAAACTGTTTTAAAAAGTTAGTATTCCTTTCCATACCCTACACATGGCTTGTTTCTTTGGTTATTTTTGAAGTATTCGAAATCACTACTTCACATCAACAATATGAAGGCTTTTCTCCAAAGCTGAGCCATTCTCTGTGTCTTATTCCTTACACACTTATCATGCCCATTATGGTGAAATATTCTACCTCACAAATACATAACTATGCCATGTGATTATGATGGCTATCAATTTCATTAAACTAAAGCTGTCTTTCTTATAGAAGGGCCAACATTTCAGCACAAGACAAAGAGACACACAAATACCTGTCAGGCCAGTATTTAACCACTTAATGCAGTGAATGAGAAAAGGGATTTCTCAATGAAAAGATCTGGCAAAGCTTTATTCTTTATATTTTCATCTAGATGATAGTTACACAAGTACAGCTGACCCTTGATCAATAGAGGAGTTATGGGCACTGACCCTCACCAGTCAAAACACAAACATAATGTTTGACTCTCCAAAAAACTTAATTACTAATAGCCTACTGTTGACAGGAAGCCTTACTGATAGTACAGTGTATTAACACATATTTTGTATGTTATATATTATGTACTGTATTCTTACAATAAAAAAAGAAAATGTTATTAAGAAAATCAGAGAAAATACATTTACAGTATTTATTGGAAAAAAAACCCACATATAAGTGGACTCATACAGTTCAAACTCATGTTGTTCAAGGGTCAACAGTATATACATAAGGAATGTTTAAAAAGCTATTTAAGATGTGTGTGTGCTACTGAATGTTATGCTTCAACAACAAAAATACCACTACTAAAGTTTGAGTGTACAGTACTGCATTTCATGGACTTCCCTACCTTCCCCTGACTTCTCACCCAAACAGTTGTTTTCAGACTTCTTCTCCCAGACATGTCTCTGTGGCTTTGTAACTCCAGTCCATCTCTCTCCAGTATACACACTATGATCCTCATGCCCCTGAATGTCCTTCCTGCAACCCCTCCACATTCCAGCAAAGAGCATCAGGGATCTTTTACAGGATCTTCTCCATCAGATGGGAACAGACTGCAGAGGCAGTTAATCTCAGCAACCTAGAGGAAATACTGTTTCTATGATTTTTTTTTAAAGTTAAGGGTACCTCAGAAATCAGAGAAGTACAGAACTACAGAAGTACAGAAGTATTTTAATCAGAGCCAGAACTAGGACATGAGTCTACTGATTCTTGGAGTCAAGTATACATCTACATCCTGTTTATAAGGCTCAAGAATCCAATCTAGTTTTTTTTACACCATGGAATTATGAAAATACTGCTCAGCTGTCAATGTGTAATCTAAGATGACAAAAGTTTAGCCAATAAACATCAGAGAGGAGAATTAGACCCAGTTGGTTTTGTTTTGTTTGAGACACACATGCTCTCATAAAAGCCCAAATTTGCAGTAGAGGGAGTACAGTGAGGTTGGATACAGCCAACAAACCAAGATGAACTCCATTTCCTAGAGAGCACATACACTAACTATACTTTTGGGACTTATCAGAGTCACACATTTTAAAGTTAAAGCAACAGAACAAGAAGAACAGAACTGAAAACTCTGACAAGCCACCAATTCAATTGATGGTGGAGACTATTAAATTAAGCACCACTGGAAATATTTTAAACTGCAAAATTCCCTTTGTTTAGGTGAAATCAATTATCTAAAGTGGTTAGAAAAACTTGACCTTATCGGGTTTAGCGTGTAGGTTCTGGCCTACTTTTGTGGTCTGTGGATTTGTAACAAGCCTCTGTGATGCTATACTGTCTGCTTCAGTCTTCTAGCCCCGCTGGAGTTTCCTCTAGCTGTCTTCTGGTGCCACTGGAAGGCCTGAAAGGCACTTTCTTAGACCACATGGTATGACTGACTGGAGGAATGCCAGACCTGTAGGTGGACAGAACCCTGAACAGTTCTCTGGCCACCAATCAGCCTCCCCCGCTGGTGAGCTTCCCCTCCATGTCTGCTGGGGCTGTTGCTGTGGGCAGAACAGGCCCTTCCACACCACTGGTTAAATGCCTGACTGCTGGGTTCCTGTTGGGCTTCCCCCTTCCTGGTCTTTTGTCCAGAGAGACCAGGTTTTTCTCTGTTTATGCCTATTGGTGATTCCAAGTTGGAGGCCCCTCCAGTCCAGAATACATGGGACATACAAAGAAAACACATGGAATCCACTATAGTGTAATTCTTTATGACTTGAAGCCCTAACCTGTCCACTTTCTTTCCATCTTTCAGAATCTTGTAATGATTGTCTGTTAAGTTGCTTCCAAAGTGTTTAGTTGTATTTGGAGGAAAGGAGCAGGGGAAAAAGTAAGCCTAAGCCATCTTGTCACACTAAACCTAAAAAAGTAAATGCTTGATAAAATAAAAGATTTAAATTGACCCAGAGTCTCCTAACATGAAATGTTCAAATATTGAACACAATAGAGTATCACTCACTTTACCAGAAACACACACCGTGAATACGAAAGGACAATCAACTAAAACCAAAACCAAGATGAATACAGTTTGGAACTGACGAAGATCTTAAAGCTGCCACCTTCGTATTGGTTCAATAAGTAGTTATGAATTCACTTTAGAAAAATGAAACACACAAAACCACAGCAAAGAAACAGAAATTATAAAGAAAAAACAAATAGTACTTACAGAATTGAATATTAAAGAACTGAAAAACGCCCTGGCTGGTGTAGCTTAGTGGATTGAGCGCAGACCTGCGAACCAAACAACCGTGGTTCGATTCCCAGTCAGGGTACATGCCTGGGTTGCAGGCCAGTTCCCAGCAGGGGACGCACGAGAGGCAACCATACATTGATGTTTCTCTCCCTCTCTCCTTCTCTTCCCCTCTAAAGATAAATAAATAAAATCTTAAAAAAAAGAACTGAAAATGAAATCCCATATGAATGAAAACACTCCAAATTTGAGGAACCATATAAACTTACATAGCAAACCTGGCCAGGTAGCTCAGTTGGCTGGAGTGTCATACACCAAAAAGGTTGCAGGTTCAATCCCCATCAGGGCACATAAAGAGGTTGTGGATTCAGTCCCCAGTCAGAACATGTAGGGGAGGCAACTGATCAATATTTCTCTCTCTCTCTCTGTCTCCCTCACTCCCTTCCTCCTCCTTCCTGTCTCTAAAATCAATAAACATATCCTCATGTGAGGATTAAAAATATAAACTTACAGAACAAATCTGGGGCAGAATAAACCCAAAGAGTCAAGACACATCACAATTAAAATTTCTGAAAACTAAAGACAAACAAACTTAAAAGCAGCCTAAGAGGAATGACACTAGACACCAATTCCATTGACACCAATTTCAAAGACAGTGGATTTCTCACCTAACTCAGGCAGACCTGAAGGAAGTGGCACATTTCTTAGGTGCTGACATACAAAAATTGTCAATCATGAGTCTATATATAATCAAATCATCTTTCAGGAAAGGAGGAAAACTAAAAACATTATTAGATGAAACAAACCTAAAAACTTTGTCACTCCCATGCCCACTCCTAAAGAATGGCTAAAGGAGCTCTCCTCAAAGAAAGGAATTTCATAAAAGAATAAAGGCAGGGTTGAAAAATAACGGTAAACACAACAGACTATCCTTCCTCATAAGTTTCTTAAATCATACTTATGACTGAAACAAAGTTATAATGATGTCTGTGTGTTCAATATATGGAGAGAAAATGCTTCAGAAAATTGTATTTTAAAATGTGGGAAGGAACTGAATCTTATTGAACACAAGATTTTAGTGCTGCAAAATGGTAAAACACTGGTTATCAGTGGGCTGTGATAAGTTACATATGTTTACTGTGATATGCAAACCAACCCCTAAGAAAAATATACAAAAGCAATGCACTCAAAGACAATACAAATAAGATGGAATCCTTTAGAAAAAAATTCCTTCAAAAAAGAAAATCAAAACAAACTCAAAGCAAGTAGAAGAAAATAATAAAAATAGGAGCAGAAATCAATGAAACTGAAAACAGAAAAATAACAAAAATGAAACCAAAAGCTGGTTCTTTGAAAAAAAATCAGCAAAATTGACTAGCCTCTAGCAAGATTAATACACAATAAAAGAAAACAAAATCTCCAATGCCAGTAATGAAACAGGAGGCAGCATTACAGCTATTACAAGATTAGTAAGAGAATACCATAACAACTTTGTGATCAGAAGTTCAACAACTTGGAAAAAAATGGACCAATTCACCAAACCCCCCAAATATCAAAGCTCAATGAAGATGAAACAAATGGCCAGCATATACCTACAGCCACTAAAAACACTGAATTTATCAACTGAAAGATCCTCCAAAAGAGAAATTTTCATGCACAAATGGCTTTAACTAAAGAATTTTATCAAACCTTTAAAGAAAAATTAGCACCAATTTTACACAATCTATTCTAGAAGATACAAAATGAAATACTTCACAATTCACTTTCAAAGGCTAATATTACCCTGATACCAAAGTCAGACAAAAATATGACAAATTTTCTTTTAAAACTATAGGCCAACATTCTTTATTAACTTAGATATAAAAACCCTCAACAAATAACTAACAAAATGCATCTAGCAAAATATAAAGAGAATGCTGATGAGGATTATTTCCGTACATGCAAGTCTGACTCAGTATCTGGAAATCAGTCAACAGAATCTACCACAGCAACAGTTAAATAAGAAAACTGTATGATCAAAACAATTGATGCAGAAAAAGCTTTTGGTAAAATCTGGCACCATTCATGACACACATTCTCAGCAAACTGAGAACAGAATGGAATTTCTTCCACTTCTGCATCTGCAAAAACCTACTACTAACATCATCTGTAACAGTGTAAGAATGAATGGTTTGCCCTTATGATTGGGAAAAAAGATAAGGGTATTGCTTTCAAAAATCTTATTTAGCATAGTATTAGAAGTTCTAGCCGCTGCATTAAGAAAAATAAAATGCATACAGGTCAATTAGGAAGAAAGAATGTAACTGTCCCTATATACAGATGACATGAAAACCCAAAAGAATCTATGAAAAACATCAAAACTCCAAGAATAAGTGACTTCAGCAAGGTAGCAAGATATAAGATCAATGCACATAACAACACTTTTATATACTAACAATGAACACATGGAAGCCAAAATTAAACACAAAACATCATTTACAATCAATCCCAAGAAAGAAAATGTTTAGGTATACACTTAACAAAATATGTACAGGATCTGTATGCTAAAAATTACAAAATGGTGATTTTAAAAAAGACCTAAATAAATGAACATACGTACTGTATTCATGGATTGGAGTACTCAATATAGCAATAAATGTCAATTCTCCCAAAATTAATATACAGATTTAATGCAATTCCTATCACTATCTCAGCAAGGTATTTTATAGACATAAGACATGTTCATTCTAAAATTTACACAGAAAGGTACACTCCCTAAAACAGCTAAAAAAATCTTGAAAAATAAGAATACAGTGGAAGGACTTACTCTATTTCACTATATAGCTAGAGTACTCCAGGCGTGTATTATGGGCAGAGGCATATACATACACACAGATCAATAAAATAGAACCCAGAGCACAGAAACTGACCCACACAAATAAGCCTGACTGATTCAGACAAAGACAGAGGCAATTCAGGGGAAGGACAGCCAGCCTGGTGAACAAATAGTGCTAGGGTCGAAATGCACTGACACCACCAAATTCAGCTCTGAGAGTGTGCAGATGCCTCCAAGTAGTGGTTACACGTGAAAGGCAAGTAAGAGTCAGACAGGTATGCATTCCCTACCAGAAAGCACAAGGCAAAGGAATTAAGAGGTATAAGAAATGATGGTACTCTCAGAAAATAATAGTCGTTTAGTAGGTCTGAAATTTAGGGAGCACTGGGAGGAATCAGAGAGGAGGATGAAGAAGAGGGAAGCAGAGGCTGAGCCATATCCTATGTTAAGTCCTGGAAGTTATATGCTATTTTTCCAGTAACTTGACCCAAGTCATATCAGCAGGTAAATGGCAGGGTCAAGATGAGAGCTCAAGTCTGCTTCTCTCCAAAGTTCAAGCTCAGACGGCCTCTCAACAATCTCCCATACTTTGGAGGTGAGGGTGTTGTTCAAAAAGATTGGTGCTTGAAGGTATAGGAATCCCGTGATGAACTAGTACAAAAGCCCTTGAACTGGTCATTACAACAGCAGTTCTCAACGTGGGGTCCTTGAATTCCTGCACCAAAACACCTGGATACTCAGTACAGTGGAGATTCTGGGCCTCATTCTAAACCTCCTGAATCACGTTCTCTGGGACTGAGCCTGGGAGTTTGCACGCATGCTTTGGAGGTTGGTGATATAAATATCTTTTCAACTGAAGCCAGGCAGATGCCAGATTTGAAGGACAGTATGAAGGTAAAGGCTTAATTCAACTTCAGACACACAGGACTTGAGATGACAATGGAATATGTAAGTAAAAATGCTGATGTAGAGAGTCCCAAGGCAGTATTTGAACTTGGGGAAAGAGGTCACAACTAGAGACATCCACAAAGACAAAAACTGAAGGTCTAAGCTTTAAAAAGTTATGAAGGAAGAAATGGTAGAGCTGAAGTCTAGAGTTTAATTTAATACAGGGCAGAATCTCCCTCAGGCAGCAGTAGAGCTATGGACAGTAGAAGTGTCTGAGAAAGAAACAAGAAAGCAGAGCATGTGTCATGGAAGCTACAAGACTGAAGGTTTCAACAAAGGCTATCATACCAAGAGGATGGGGGGGAGGGAAGGTAAAAGACTTTAAAATAAGCCATCAGATTTGGTTAATTGGAAGCCACTGGTAAGTCTTTAGACAGGTTTCTGAGTGTCAGAGCAGAAGCCAGACTATACATAATTTGGTTGCTCAGAAGGTCAAAGAGAAGCAGGGGAAGGGTTTGCCTTGGAAATGCTCTTTCTTAAGGCAGACGTGAAGAAACATCTGGCTGAAGAGACACAAAATGAAGTTAAGGGAGAGGTAACAGAGGAGCCTCTGTTTTTCTTGGGGGAAAAGGGTGGGGGAAAGAGGGACAAGCCTGTAGAATCAACCGCTTCAGCCACATGGTAAACACTGCAGCCTAGACTCTCAAATAGGAAAACATTTTCTGCCAAATCTTTTACTGTAGAACACTTTAAATGTACAGAAAAATGATATTCTGTCAGATGTTTTAGCACGTTCTCCTTGCCCATATACATATATTCTATTTATTTGTTTATCTGTTTATTTACTGCCATTTGAAAGTAGGCTACAGATATACCACAGCATTTCCCAGTAAATCCTTCAGCATATATTTCTAAAAATGGCATTCTTCAACACAATCGCAATTCTACTATCACATACATGTAGTTTCATATTGATACAGTATTGAAAATATGTATTCTGTATTTTTTCCTCAATTGTCCACCCAAAAGTGTCCTTTTTTGCAGTGTAGAGTCTAATCAAGGATTGTGCATTACAATTGGCAATAGTTTCTTTAGCTTTTTAAATTAGAAGTCTCCTCAAATTTTTTTGTCTTTCATGACATTTTTGAAGAATCAAGACCTAATATTTTACAGAATATACCACAATCTTGATTTGCCTGTTTCGTCATGATTAGATTCTCATTAAATGTTTTTGGCAAGTATAATAGACAGAGGACATTGCATCTCATCCCCTCTCAGGCAGACGTCAATCCGTCTGACATTATTGGTGATGCTAAATTGGATCACTTGGCTAATGCAGATCCTTTCATCATAAAGATGTCTCTTTCCCTTTATAATTAATAAGTAATTCATAGTGAGAACATAGGGAGAGTGTGTGTCTATCCAATAACCCTTCACCAATGATTTTAGCATTCACTGATGATTCTTGCCTAAATCAATTATTACACTGGTGGTTGCAAGTGGTGATTTTCTAATTCAACCATTTCTTGTACATTTATACATGACATTTTTTGGTAATGCCATTTTGATTTCCTTCCACTCTTTTCATTTTTGAGTGTCACTATGGACTCATGCCCTTTTCTCCCAATATAAGTGACTGCTACTGTTCTTTTTTGATGCTCAGATGTCCCAAATGTGGCCAATTAAAGTCCCTTCAATCCAGCTCTTGTGTCCATCTGACACATTCCCTTGAGCATATCTCTGCTTTCTGACACAATAAAATATCCCAGGATAACCTGCAGTTCTTGTTTCTCTGAAACAGCTTGAAAGAAGTGAAACCAACTTTATACAAATATTTCAACATTATAGGAGAAATTATCTCCCAATTCATTTTACAAGGCCAACATTATCCTGGCACCCGAAACACGCACACACACAAAAAAAATTTTAGGAAAAAAAATCCCTAAAAGAAATATCCCTTAACACAGATGCCAAAATATTTAACAATGCTTTACACCAAGTTGAGTCAAAAAAGTAAGTAAAAAGTGAATAATACAATGACCAAATGAGGAAAACACCAAGAATACAAGGTTAATTTAACATTAAAAAAATGTATTGCACTATATACACTAACAAATATACTAACCATACTTAAACCTATAATTAATATATTTAATGATGAAAGGCTGAAAGCTTTCCCCCTAAAAGTCAGAACAAGGCAGGAATGACCACTGTTGCCACTTTTACTCAACTTTGTCCTGGATAAGCCACTGAGGCAAGAGGCAAGAAAAAGAAGCAAAAGGCACAAAAACAAAAAAGAAAAGAACATAACTTTATTCGCTCTGGCTAGGTGGCTCAAGTTGTTTGGACCATGATCCTGTACCAGGGGTCTCCAACCCACAGCCTCTGGGCTGCACGTGGCCCACAATGGCTATGAATGTGGCCCAGCACAAAATTTACTTAAAACGTTTTTTTTGCTCATTCATCAGTTTTTGTTAGTGTTTGTCTATTTAGTATGTGGCCCAAGACAACTCTTCTTCTTCCAGTGCGGCCCAGAGAGTCAAGAAGTCTGGACACCCAAGTTGCGGATTCCATCCCCTGTTGGGATAGGTACGGGAGGCAACCAAGTTTCTCTCTCACATCGATGTCTGTCTGTCTGTGTCTCTCTGTTTTTTCTTCCTTCCTCTCTAAAATCAATAAATATGTTAATAGGTGAGGACTTTTAAAAAAAGGAAAAAACCTGTTTTTATTCACAGACATGATCATATATGTAGAAAATCCTAGTGAACCTACCCAAAAAGGGTGTTTTCAGAATTAGTGTTAGCCACAGGATACAATGAAAATACAAGAAAATCAACTACAGCTAACAATGAACAACTGAAAAATAAAATAAAAATGCAATTCTGCTTATAATAGCATTCAAAAACATGACTGATAAATTTAACAAATTTACCAAAATATGTGCAATACTTATATACTGAAAAACTCAATGTTGTCAATTCTCTCCAAAATGATCTATACATTTAAAGATTAAAAATCCCAGCAGCCTTTTTTCTCTAAATTGACAACTTCAGTCTGAATTTATACAGAAATACAGATAAACTAAAGCAGTTAATGCAATCTTTCTGTTGTTTTTATAAATTAAGTTTATTGGGGTGAGACTGGTTAACAGGACTGTGTAGGTTTCAAGTGTGCATTTCTAAGATACATGGTCAGTAAGTACATTGTGCTAATCCAATTTTTAAAAAAGGCAAAGTTGGAGAACTTACACTACTTCTTAAAGACTTAAATATCAATCTATGGCACAGAATGAGAATCCAAAAACAAAACTACACATATTATTATGGTTAACTGATTTTCACTAAGATACTCAGCAATTCAGTGAGCGAAAGGAAGTCTTTTCACAAATGATGCTGGAACAGCTAAATACCTGCAAGAATGTAGTAAATATTTACTCCTACCTCAACATATACAAAAAGAAGCTGAGAATGAATTACAGACCTAAATATAACAGATAAAACTATTAATATTCTAGAGAAACACATAGAGGTAAATCTTGACTTTGTGGCACACAAAAATTCTTATAAAATTCAAAGAGCACAGATTCATAAATGAAAAAGTTGAGAAACTAGACTTCTTTAAAATTTAAAATATTTGCTCTCAGAAAACACTGTTAAAAATAAATAAAAACACAGCCCCGGCAAGGGGCCTCAGTTGACTGGAGCACTGTCCCATGCACCCAGAGGTTGCGGGTTCTATCCCCAGTCAGGGTACATACCTAGGTTGCGCGATTGATCCCTTGTCGGGGCGAATACAGGAGGCAACTGATCAATGTTTCTGTTTCTTTTTCTTTTTCTCTCTCTCTTTCTCTCAAATCAATAAACATATCCTTGGGTGAGGATTTAAAAAATAAATAAAAAATAAAGTAGAGCATACACTTGGAAAAATATTAGCAATATAAATCTGATAAAAGAATCACATGCAGAGTATTGAAGAACTTATGGAAGTTAATAAGACAAACAGCTCAATTAGACAAAAGATTTAACTAGAAATGTTACAGAAGGAGATCTCTAAGTATCCTAGAACCACATGAAAAGATACCCACAAATATTACTAGCCACCAGGCAAAAGCAAATGAAAACCATAATGAAACCCAAGTACATATCCACAAAAATTCAACCATGTAACAAGCAAGAAAAACCAGAACACTTACATACTGCTGGTGATGGTTTGGCAATTTTTTATAAAGGTAATAAAATCTTGGCAAACCCTTGTCAGTCCTACTCCTAGGCACTTAGTTACAAGAAAAGAAAAAGGCTTTTACTTGAATGTCCCTTAAAGCTTTAATTGTAATAGGCATAACTTGAAAGAACCCAAATGTCCATCAACGGGTGAATGCATCAATTGTAGTACATCAATTACTAATGGACAATAAAAAGAAACAAACTCCTTTTTTGGGGAAAGATTTTATTTATTTATTTTTAGAGAGAGGGGAAGGGAGGGAGAAAAGGAGGGGGCGAAACATCAATTTTTGGTTGCCTCTCACATAACCCCTCCTGGGGACATGGCTTGCAACCCAGACATGTGCCCTGACTGGGAATTGAACCGGCAATATTTGGAGGCCCGTGCTCAGTCCTTTGAGCTAGCTACACCAGCCAGGGCCTAAACAAACTTCTTTACATGCAACATAGATGAACCTCAAAACCATTATGCGAAGTGAAATAAAATCAGGCACAAAAGATCGCACACAGTAGGATTCCATTCATTTTAAATTCTAGAAAAGGCAAGATGATATTGACAGAAAGCAGATCAGTAGTTGCCTGGGGCTAGTATGAGGGGAGAGCATAGACTGCAAAGAGGCACAAAACAACTTTTTGAGACAATGTAAATGTCCTAAATTATGACGGTGGTGGTTTCATAACTGGGTATGTTTGTGAAAATAATCAAAGTGTACAATTAAAATTGGTCTATTTTATTACATGCAAATTACACTTTAATAAAGCTGATTAAGACATAAAGCTAGCACAAGTTCAATTAAATTCACTCACCAAAGAGGGCTGTTTTAGGTACAAATTGCTGCAGCCATATATGTTCTAAATACCCTTAAAGAATACACCTGTCACCTACTTTGTGTCTTTTATTAATTTCCATCATGTTAAGGGGAGAAAAAGGAGTTATGTTGCTGCTTCATTTTTTTTTAAGTAAGAGGAAGTATTCAGCTTTAAAAAATTTAAAGATTGCTAGAACAATCTGATTTTTCACTTTAATAAACAGGTAATGTTTGTACTACAGTATGTTCATTAAGACTAAATGAAACTTTTAAGAAAACACAATCGGTCCAGAGACCTATGGGAGGAGTGAGGGCTTATGAAAGTCTATGCAATCGCAAGAGCCAGAACTCCACAGGAGAAGCTCTCTATTCTTATAATAAAGCTCTAAAGTTCTAACTTCCCCTTCCCTTAAGTTCCTCTTCCTTTGTATAAATACCCCTCCAAACTGGCACACTAGGCAGACTGTGCACACGGCGTGCCATGTCTGCATGCACTGGGTTGCAACTCTTTTCTTTTTTCCCACATAAATTCTTGTTGGTGATGAAATGCCTAGTAGGTATTAATTTTCAGTCAACAATGTATTAAAAAGTTTTTCCTCTATGCAAATGTAGTATGATAAATTTTCATTAGAAGTTCAAAATATTTGGATATGGAATAAATTGATGTTTGAAAGAACAATAAGGCAATCCAGTTTTCTGACCCACAGGCTTACATAAAAGTGATACAGATACAGTA
Source organism: Carollia perspicillata (assembly GCA_004027735.1). Lineage (NCBI taxonomy): Eukaryota > Metazoa > Chordata > Mammalia > Chiroptera > Phyllostomidae > Carollia > Carollia perspicillata. The sequence goes on along the minus strand of PVKM010002299.1, from coordinate 32,473 downwards.
ATGTTCTACAACACTCCAAAATACTTCAAAGAAAACTGGCAAACTTTCTTTCTTAAATGTTCTGCCAATTGGATGTTAGCAATCCTGACACACCCATTATCACACACAGCTGCAAAGGTCTCTTTTTTCTTTTCTCAGTAAGAATTCCTACGTCTCCAAACAAAAGTAAATAAAGAAGACTACCATCTGTCAGTTCAAAACTACTGCTATTAAATTTAGGAAATTAGGAGAACTGTTATAGCATTCTATTTTTAACTGGGTTTATTCAAGGTTGATCTATGACCTCTATTTCCTTGCAATTTTACACACTTCCTATTACTTAAATTGGTATGCAAGTCACATCCCTCTGCTTTAGAGTAAATTCAGTCCACTGCAAACCAATTACAGGAATAGGAAAGAAGTCAATATTTTCCACAATTTCCTTAAAATAGTCAAATAAATGGTGCTAAGGGAAGTAAAAATCACATGTAACTAAGAATGAAGCTCGTTAAATGCATCCATAAGATATTTAAGTCCTTGACTAAGTCAATCCTACAATCAGATTGTTTTTCTTATACTATACCTTCACTTCCAGACAGAAAAACACATCAAAATAAAAATAGCCAGAATGAAATGTCTAACACCACCTAGTGAATGCCTTCTACATACTAAGCACTGAGCTAAGCCATCTACATGCACCTTTTGTATTTAATCCCAAAAAATCCTGGGGAGGAAGATCTTAACCTCTAAATCAGGGAGACATTATCAAGTGGTAAAATTACTAAATATATTCTATTAAGTATACTATACCACTATCAGAAAAATCTGGGAAAACACTGATTTGTAGTCTTTAAACCCCAGTTGCCTCATCTATAAAACATGCACACATTTCTCATTAAAACAGATACTACTACAAAAGTACCTGGCATTAACTAAGCACCAACTGTCAGTGCCACTTAGGGGGTGTCACTGGGCTAAGCACCTAGTAGAAGTCAGGGATGATAAATCTGAATAGTGTGACAAGCCCTATGACTAGGCACAGACTCATCTGATCTTACAAACTACACAGACAGTTTGCCACAGCAGGCACATACCGGTGTGGTGCAAAAAATTTTAAAACATGTAATACATAACTATTTAGTCAGGGGCACTGACCTCTTTTTTTTCCTGACTGGCAAATTAAAAAATGACAACAGCCAACATAGTAGCCACCTGGTGTGAATGAATCAAAATACCATCTCTTTTTTTTGGTCAAATTAGCAAAAAACATATTTTTTGATGTGCTGCAGAATTTTAGTACCGTATTTTTTGGACTATAAGATACTCTCCCCACCCCCAAATTTGGGAGGAATAATGGTTGTTAATGCTGCTGTTGAGTTCTGTTTACATTTACATTGGTGAAATATGATGTTATTTATGTTATTAAATATTTTACCATATTTTTTGCTTCAAAAATTTTCTCCTATTTTCCTTCTCTAAAATCTAGGTGCATCTTATGGTCTGAAAAACACAGTAATTAGTTTATGTGTGCCAGGAGATGAAAAAGGTTGTCCTGGTGTTATGAAAATCACTACTTCTGGAAACCTGAAGAAATTCTCCAGTGAATTTACATTGTGTAAGGTGGCCTATCTTTAAAGAGGCTAATTTTGAAAGCTAGCTTCCACCTTGCTTTGGTCTGTCCATGAAGAAATGATCCAAACACAATTCTGAAATTCACTTAAAGGTAGGATTTGATGGCACTAGCCAAGTATCCCAGTGTACCTTCTCAACTAGATCTAAAAACATAAATTATCAGAGAAAGAACAGAAATGTAGGAATAATTCAATAAACTAAAGTGAGCAGAACCTAAAAATATTAATCAAAACCAAAATTAGAAATTAAAAACTTTACATGATTATCAAATTTAATTTTTAATTTAAATTGCCATCATTAATTTGATAGGGGTATTTACAGTGTTTTTCTTTGCCTTAAAACCAATTTACATCATCAATACCTACCTAATGTTAAATTGTCTGATTACTAATGCTGACAACGTATACACTTAACACGTAAGCCTTGCAAATGTACTTTTCTGCTCACTTTGTAACTTATTGGGTTGGCCAAAAAGTCTGTATGGTTTTCCCATAAAATAAAAGACACATTTTTCATTTTCACTAATAACTTGATTGATTTGGATATTTTCAGTATGTTGGCTATCTCCTTCTATTGGCTCTAGTGGGTACCTGCCAGGGGTGCTGCTAAACATCTTCTTCCAATGCATCAGACAGCCCCAAATTGGCCAAAATGTCAACAGTACCAAGAAACTTCTCAAACTACTTTTGGCACGTTCGATAAGTCACAGCACCTTCTCCAAACGCTGTACAAATCTTTTTGTGCATTTCAGTTGTATTTTTATCTTTCTTGAAATAATAAAGCATAATACAGCAAAAATGTTGCATATATTCTTCCATGTTTGATGTTAAAATGGCTGCACAAAAATTCACTGATTTTGATTTTTTTTATTGCCTGCTGATATGACAGCTGTCACAATACAATCTAACAAAATTGTTTCAAATGAAGTTAAAGACAACTAAGCTCTACTGGAAAAAAACTAAATAAACTTTTTGGCCAGCACAATAATTCAGATACTAAAGCTGCATAGGGTCTGACACCCAACTCAGATGAAGTCTTTCTGGAGTGGTTAATAAGGTCTGGAAAAGGAAATTTTACCTAACCCGATTTTTTACTTTAAAAGAGAACTCTTTTCTAATTTTTCTTATTTATTCAACTTTTTAAATCTAATCATTTAATCATTAAATCTAATCATTCCTGATCTTAAAAGAGTTCAATACAAATAGACAGCACAAACTATCTGAGGACAAGATGACCTCCTATTCATCTCTGAGGCCTCGATGACCAACCCAGTGCCTGACAGGCTCCTTGGTCCTCAGTAAATGGCTGCTGAGCTGAATACATAGAATTACTTCAGACAAGGAGTTGGTCTGGTCCAACTGAGAGGAAATGCAATCTGGCTAGCTGGATATTACATAAGTGGTCTGGATTGAAATGTAATATGAATATGCAACAACAACAAGAGCTAGCACTAATCTAGCACTTACTACATGCCAAACCCTACAGATGATTTAATTCTGTCCTCACACCGACCCCAGAAGGGAGGTAACTCCTGCTATCCCCATTAAAACATGTCAGGAAGCTGAGGTAGGAGGAATAGCTAACTTGCTCAAGATCACAGTCAAGGTGGTATTTCACACTAGCTGTGTGTCTAGACTCCGTAGGAGATAGGCAGCCAGGCTCTTCCTGCAAGATGACAAGACTGATAACTTATCAAGGAAACTTGAGCCTACACTGACCAAACTTTTCCCAGGGCTCACGGGCTTCAATTCAGCCACAACCTGCCCTCCACACAAAAAAGGCACAATTATTACATGGGTAGTGGAGGTGGGTTGAATGGAACTATGGAGCAGTATTTTAACGCACTATAAATCTGGGTTATGTGGATTCAGACCTATACTCTCCGCTATATAAGCTGACCAAGAAAGGTTTATTTATACAGTCAACCTCACTCCCACCTTGATTCGCATCTTTAACTCAACATTGTAATTATTTGTTTATGCCTGTCTCTCTAATAAGAAATTCTTGGAAGCTAATGACCATGTCTTGGTCAAACATGTTCCCAGAGCCCAGCAGTGTGCTCAATAAATACTGGCTGTATGAGAGATGCACAATGACAGAGAACAGGAAGCGTAGCTTAAAAAAGTACAGTGTTGGACTCCAGGCCAAGTTGGAGGACAGGCAGATACATTTTGCCTCCTCTCACAACCAAGAGGAGGACAACAAATTTAAAAACAAAAAAACCCCAGAACTGCCAGTGAATAACAACTGAACTGTATGGAAGTCTGACAACCAAGGAGTTAAAAAAGAAATATTCATCTAGACTGGTACAAGGGGCAGAGACAGGCATCCAGGGCTCAGAGGACACAGGCAAGGCAGCGACTGGTGGTACCACAGTTGCATGCAGATAAACCAGGAGAAACAACTGGGGAGTGAGACAGACTGTGCAACCCAGGGTTCCAATGCAGGAAAAGAAAGCCCCAAAAACCTCTGCCTGTAAAATTCTGTAGAGGCTGCAGCAGTGGGAGAAACTCCTAGCCTCACGGCAGAGTTTGTTGGAGAGACCCACAGGGTCCTAGAATGTACACAAGCCCTCCCACTCAGGAATCAGCACAAGAAGGGCAATTTGGTTGTGGATAGTGGGGGAAGTGACTGAGAACCAGAGAACAGCAGAGCAAGAGGCACTGTTCTCTCTCTGACCCCTCCCTCACATACAGTGCCACCACGCAGGAGCATAGGTTGTGTTGCCCTGGTGAATACCTAAGGCTCCATCTCTTACAACATCACAGGTATGCCCAGACAAAGAAATATGGCCTAAATGAAAGGAGAGATCAAAACTCCAAAAACAAGAACTAAGTGATGAGGAGATAGCCAACCTATCAGATGCAGAGTTGAAAGCACTGGTAATCAGGATGCTCACAGAAATGGTTGAGTATGGTAACAAAATAGAGAAAAAGGTGAAAGCTATGCAAAGTGAAATAAAGGAAAATATGTAGGAATCCTACAGTGACGGGAAGGACACCAGGACTCAAATCAACGATTTGGAGAAGGAAGATCTCCAAAGATCTCCAGAGTCAGTAAGTATGAGTGCCTCAAAGCTTTTCTTTTTATCAAACCACACTGTCTTCTCACATAAAATATCTTCCTGGGATGTCTTACATCATTTTTGTAGGGGCTTTTTTTTAAAGTAGGAGGATGAGAGGAGTAAAAAATAATTCGCACTCCCTTTTAAAACACATCATAATAAAGATAGAATGCCAAGACTAAGACCCCAAAATGGGTTACTTACTCTGAGCTAAGTCAGTTTACAAATGTATGTACTTCCTTACTTATGGACCCCAAAGGCTTTCTTGAAATCTAAACATTTTGAAATGGTCTTGGAAAGAAATCTGTACAGTGACTGGATCACAGTGAATGTCTTCTCACTGTTACCAGCTAAGGTCTTCTGCTCCCCAAACCTCTAGTACACAGAGAGCCCTGTCCACAATCTGGCAACCGCCATAACCTGTAACTCAGTGTCTGTCTGCAGGCCTGCTCTCCCAGCTGTACTGGAGACTCCTGCAAGGCCAGAACTGTACCTTTTTATCTTGCAGACACAGGCTAGGACCTAAGGCCTAGTGAATAAAAATTAATGAATTAACTTGCCAGTGTTTAGCCTTCTCTGGTGACCAAATAAGAACTGAGGTGAGATTACCAGACAGTCACACCACTGTTCTTAGGGTCTCAGTTCTTCGGGCTCAGAGGGTCTATGTTTAAAAAAAAAAACAATCAATGTGACGTTTTAATGTTTTAAATATTAAGAGTTTAAGAAACCAACACAAAGTTCTGAGGTAAAAACAGAGATGATCATGAACCAGCCTGATGGTGTGTCATTCAATTTTCAATTGAGTCAAGATTTACTGAGCATTTGTTGTTACCAGGCATAACGCAGGTAACAGTGGGCACTCCTACCTTCCCCCCCCACCACCCCAAGGCCTCTGAGAACAAATTCCGCCTTCAGCCAGGAGATACTGAGACAAAACATAAATCTTCAGAAAGTACGCCACAAAGAGCAAGAGTGACTTCCAGCAGCTTCCACTTATCTTTGCATGGCGAACACAGAGACCTGGCAATAATAAGCTCCCTGGCTGCTATCACTGGGGAATTAGACCCCTTCCCCGACTCACCACCCAAGCCAGTTTTCTAAGGCACAACCTTAGAGCAGCAGTCCCCAACCGTTTTGGCAGTGGAGACTGGTTTCATGAAAGACAATTTTTCCAAGAATGGGGGAGGTAGATGGTTTTGGGGGTGATTCAAGTGCATTACATTGAAGCTCACCTCCTGCTGTGCAGCCTGGTTCCTAACAGGCGCAGAGTGGTACTGGTCTTCGGCCTGGAGGTTGGGGACTCCTGGCTTAGAAGATACAACGTCACTTATGTTAGTTAATTATTTGGCTTAACTCACTAAAGTACAATTTGTTGATGTGTTAGGACTATCCAGCAGGTGTAAGTTAAGACTTCTATTTTCAACTCTACAAAGGTACAGAAATCACCCAGTACATAGTGCAAATCTTAAGGTCGAATCCTTAAAGATACTCTGGGAGTGGGTGTGGAGGTGAAGGTTTAAAAAGACAATTGTTTTATCAGCAGTTTCCTCCATGCCCTAGGCCTAGCTCACCTGGTTTAGGTCTTTCTGCCTCTCCCCGGCTCCCACCCAAATCCTTCTGACAGACTCTCTCGGCTAGCCTGTTATTTCCTCCCCTGTCTGCAGACACCCAAATGCTCACCTCATGTTTCTGAAAAAATTTCCTTTTCAGAATCTACTGACACTTTCGGCCTTCTCTGATATCCTCAAATGTACCTTTCTGTGCTGGTACTCCTCTACTGAGGCTGCTATTCCTTGTCTTGTAGCACTCATTTTGCAATGATTCAGAAACATATCTACACATCCATCTGGTGAAGATTATTCATAATATCACTGTAGACAAACCACTCAAATAGAATAAAAAACAAAACGGATGCAGTAGGCATCTACAGAAACAGAACCACAAAATGAAATCCTAACATTTTCTCCCGTAAGTAGCTGGTACCCACCCGAGCTTCCACTCCCAAAGGGGCCTGTGGACAACACTGGACTACCTGGTGCTACCGTAAGTAGTTCAAAATCATCCAGTTCTCTTACTTTCCCTCATCGCCTTTCACAACAATCTTTCTGATGCTGAACTGTGCAGGGACCCCTCGGCATACAAAGACCCTGGCATCGTCCCACTGCATCCTCCCTGCTGATTGAGAATGACTGTAAGAATGCTGCTGAAGCCAGTGAAGAATGGTTTCCAGGAATGTGCCCTGTGAACTAGAAGTAGGAAATCCTCAGGTTTCTTCCAGGGGGATCCACCTAGGAAATATTGGTTTCCGAGTGAAATCGGCATGGAATAAAATGCAAAATTTGCATATATTATTAAAATAAAATACAACACCTTAAAGGAATGACTACCTCTTTGGGGTGCGTCCTTAGACTTCCCTTGCCCCCAAGCAAATGCCTACTAGGGAGCAGGAGTGTATTAAGGGCTGATCCAACAGACAAAAAGCTCCAGGCACAGTTTCTTTCCCTGGGAGAAAGGGATGGGAAGATATAAGTAGATACAGAACCTGCCCCCCCGCCCTCGCAAAAAGAAGCTCACAGAAAAAAAGAAAAGATATCAAAAACTAACATTTGGGTAAACATATAAAATGTTGAACAACTCCATTAAACACACGTATGCCTATTTTATAGCTAAAAAGTACACAAATAATTTGGTTCCAAGGACATATACAGCTAGTAAATGATAAACTAGTATGTGAAGAAAAGTCATCCATCTACAAAGCCTTGACCTTGTCTATTTACCAGGCACCAGACCCAGGCAGAGACCAGCCAAGTGGGAAAAGAGGTGCTCAGCCAATCGGTCCAGGTCCCAAAATGTGGCCAGAGAAGGATGACATTCTGGAGCCTCTTCCTGCAATAGGGACAAAGTGCAGACTGCTTTGGCCAACTTCTTACCTGACTGCCATGATGGGCACATCTAATGTACTTTCACCTGTGTACGGGTCGGGTGTACCAGAAAAGCAGGAGAATTTATAAAAAATTCCACTGGCTTGCCTGTGTGGCCTAAAAACTGGCCCTACTGACCTTCAACTGTACTTGCAGATATAAAAGCCTGGTCTGTTTTGTGTAATGTGTGTGTGTTGGGGCGGGGGGCAGTAATTAAAATCTGCATTACCATTTTGCATTGTTATTCATTTTGTACACTGACTTCTGGCTTAAATAGTATGAGGAAATACTGTATCGAACAATTACCTAAGAATTCTATCAACACTTACTTAGACACATGAGGAAGATGGGAGTCAAGTACAATAGAAAGGCAGCTGTGGAAGGCAATGTGAAAATCACTCAGAGCTGTTGTACATGTTATTCTATCAATATTAAGTACACACAACCCTTCTCAAAGAATTGTGGGTAAAGGACGGGGAGAAAAATCATGGGTCTACAACACTGACACTTGTCAAAGAACACTGAAATTGTTGACATATGGGAGTAGACACTGCTGAAGGAGTGACAGGAAAAGAACGCACACAAGGAGTGACCAGCTACTCCACTTGATAAAAAGTGACAAAGCATTAAGAAGGTAAAGGTAACTGTGGTAAGTGAGGGAGGGGAAGATATTATTATACGATTTTAAGAGGAAAAATTATTGAAATATAAGGTACATTGACACCTACCTAAAATTACATCTGTAGCAATAAATTAACTTCACAAACTGTTAAAATGTTCTGGGACATAGAGGATCTAAGCCACCACCTAAGCTGGAACAAAGAAGGTATGCCAGCTATATACCTGACCATGAGATTCCCCATTATCAGAAGCAACTGAGGCATAGTCACAGGCATCCTGCTGGAAACCAGTCGAACCCTCACTGCCCCTCCTCTCTCCCTCAAGCTTTTCCCCAGAAAAAAGGCCCATAAATCTCCAGGACTTTCTGCTGCCCTGTCTACCATCCCTGATCAGAGGACACTGTTTTGTCTTGCAAACACCTATACCCAGGACACCTGGGGCAGATCAGCAGGGGGACCCACCCTCCCCAGGGGTCTACCACACACCCTTAAAAACCCTTCTACTTTTCCCTTGCCGCTGTAATCTGGTTGGACTCAGCCTGACTGATCACAGTGTCCTGTCTCGAATAAAAGGCCTTAATTGGACTTTTTTTGGCTCCCGGTCCTTTCTTAGCCACCCTGGCTACCTAACATAAACTTGAGTAGTTTCTATAGATTGCCAGATAACAATGGGCTGACAATTCTCAAATCACAATTTTGTAAAGTAATCCATAACAATTAACATCAGAATTGCATCTATCTCCATAATGAAACTAAACTACCTCCATATATTATGTTTGAGAGATAAGCTATAATAACACATTTCTTAAAAGTATAGGTTTACAGAGTTCACTATATCTAATATTTTTAATATGTGTAGCTTTAGAAGAAAATCCTTAAATGATCATTTTTCTTCACTGTAGGAAGAACAACAAACATCTGAACAGAAGGGTGGTGAAAGCCATTTACCTGTGGCAAGCAAAAAGATCTCCCTCCACCCCCTAGATGTCCATATCCTAATCTCAGGAACCTGTGAATATGTTAGTTCACCAGGCAAAAGGGAATTAAGATTGCAGATGGAATTAAGGCTGTAATCAGATGATTTTAAGAGATTATTCTGGATTATCTGGGTGGTCTCAATATCCTTAAAAGTAGAGGAAAGAAGCAGAAAAGGGAGGACCAGAAAGATGGCTGTGTAAGAACTTGGCCAGATGTTGTGGGCTTTGAAGGTGGAGGAAGGGGCCACAAGCCAAGGAATGTGAGGGACCTCTAGAAGCTTGAAAAGTCTTTTCAAACATTTTCCCCTAGAGCCTACTGAATGGACACAGCCATTTCAACTCTTGATTTAGCTCTTGGAATCCATTTCAGACTTCTGATCTCCAGAACTGTAACACAGTAATTTGGTGATGTTTTTAAGCCACTAAGTTTGTTTGTTACAGTAGCAACAGGAAATGAATAAACCATCCTACCTAATATTAATTACCAAAATTGTCCTGTAGCAAGAGGTTTGCAAATAATACCTGAAAGTAACGACACTGGCCATATTGAGGAATAATAACTGATACAGGTATCTAGATTTCTGCTCCTGGGCACAATGGAATAACAGAGACTCTATGTACCTTCCCACTTGAAACAATGAAACACTCAGACAAAACAAATGAAGTGATAGTTTTCAGACCCTAAATAGTCAGTAAAGGACAACACTCCCTAAAAGATGGGAAACAAATAAGGTGAGCCCTATGATTTTCCCAGTTTACTGCCTTCAGTTACTAGGCAAGAGCGCAGGGAGGGGAAACTGTGATGGAGCCTGGTGGACTCTCTGAATTGATGATACAGAGCTGAAAGCCAAGAGGAAACCAAAGCAGTGAGAGTTCATAGGACAGGATACCAGAAAAAGAGAGCTGCACAGACAATCCTGGATATTAGATAGTGATCAGCACATATGGTTAACTACTTTGGCTTGGGAAAGAACCATTGAAAAAGATTAAGAAGGGCAGTGCCAGGTATTCACATGTAGATAGGCCTACACAGAGCCTGTTCCCACCAGTCAAACTTGGAATTTGGACAGAGTGTTCAGAAGGTCTTGCTTCAGCCGTGGGGAACAATTAGTCCTATACTGAGCACTGGTCTATACCCACATAACAAATCTTAGAAGCAAGATCCAAAAAAGATCAAACTGCTTTCAAGTAACTTAACTGCATCTTAAAACAAAACTCAGCAATATTTTTGGAATACAAAAATAAAGCATCTAACAAAGTAAAATTTATGATGTCTGGCATCCAATTAAAGACTAGTAAACATACAAACAGGTAAGAAAAGCCCTGGCCAGTGTGGCTCAGTTGGTTGGGTGTTGTCCTGCAAACCAAAATATTGCTGGTTCAATTCCTGGTCAGGGCACATACATGCCTGGTTTATAGTTGTCTCTGGTTGGGGTGTGTGCAAGAGGCAACTGATCAATGCTTCTATCTCTCATAGATGGTTCTCTTCCTCTCCTTCTACTTCCCTTCCCCTCTTTCTAGATTTGGTAAGAGGAAAAAAATTTAAAGAAGAAAAGATAAGAATACATGAGCAGAATACTCAATTGAAACCAACCTAGAATCAGCACAGATGTTAAAACTAGCTAAGATGACAATAAAAAGGTGTTATAAATGTGTTGCATATGTTCAAAAAATTAAGAAATAAAAGATAGGAAAAAGACTGAAATCATACTTCATATTTCTGAGATTAAAAAAAACCTGAATGAGATTAATGGTAGATTAGACACCACAAAAGAAAAGATTAAGAAATCTGAAGGCAAAGCAATAGAACCTATATAAAATGAAATGCACAGAAAAAACTGCAAAACCCAAACAGTACAGTGAACTGGAACAGCAACTACAAGCTGCCTAATAAATGGATAACTACAGCCTCCAAATTGGGAGTTGGAGAGAGAACCACCGGAAAAATATTTAAAGAAATAATAGCTGAAAATTTCCTAAACTTCATGAAAAATGTAAATTCATAGATCCAAGAAATTCAATAAATAAACAAAAACATGAAAAAAGAACTATACCAAGAGGCACCAAATCAAACTGCTCAAAATAAGTAACAACCAGAAAATCTTAAAAGGATGAAGAGAAAAAAAGATGTTACATATAGAGGGACAAATATAAAATGGCATCAAATTTCTCATGGGAAACAATGCAAGGGAGAAGACAGTGAAGATAACATCTGTAAAGTACTAAAAAAATTTTAAATATATCAACCCATAGTTCTATACCCAGCAAAAATATCTAATAAAACAAAGGCAACATAAAGACTGTTTCAGATATAGAAAAGCTGAAACAATTCCTTCTTGGCAGATACATACTGTAAGAAATATTAAAGGAAATCTTCCAAGCATAAGAAAATACCAGGTGGAAATATGAATATGCAAAAGAATGAAAATCACCAGAAATGGTAACTACATGTTAATTATATAAACAATACACACGCAATGTAAATCTCTTTAAAATCTTTTTTAAAAAATCACTGATGGTTCAAACAAAAATAATAATGTATTGTGGGGCATAGAAAATGTAATCGCAGTGGTCTTCATAAGAGGGAGGCAGATGATGAGAGGGACAGAAGGCAATGTGACAAATCAGAGAAAGAAGCTGAAATAAAGCAAGACAGTGGAGTGATGTAAGTAAGGGGCTACAAGGCAAGGAATGTGCAGTAGTCTTCAAAACCCAAAAAGTAAGAAAGCAGATTCTTCCCTGAAGCCTCTAGGAGGAACACATCTGCCCATACCCTGATTTTAGAATTCTGCCCTCAGAACTACAGGAGAATAAATCTGTGTTGTTTTAAGCCACTGAAGTTGTACTATCTTGCCACAGCAGCAGAAGGAAACTAACGCAGAGTCCAAGGATTTAAATTGGGGCCTGACCACATAGGCACCTTCTGCCCAGCACATCTCAGACTCCCAGAAGAAAAGCAGGTGATTAGCATAAACCACATGTACTTAGGTCTATTTATGGAATTTCTATTCTATTCTATTTACCTATTTGTATACTAATATCTTCATTTTTCATTATATAATGGCTTAAGAGTATGTTTTAGTAAGTTGCTTGTGCTATTCATACCTCATAACTTTTCAGCCTTTTCCCAACATTCCTACGTGTTTATTTTTCCATATGAACCTTAACATCAATTTTTCTAACTCTATAAAAGTTTTGTTGGCATTTTTAAATTGCATGGTATTAATGTTAACTTGGAGAGAACTGACATCTTTATAATGTTGAATTCTCCTACCCATGCATAAGAAATGTCTTTTCACTATTCAAATCTACTCCTCTGCCTTCAGGAATGTTTTCAAATTTTTCTCAAATACTGCACATTTTTTGTTCATTCTTAAAACTACTTTGTTGTTGTTGCAAAAACTCTTGATAACTTTTGGCAATGTCTAAAGTATTTCAAAAAACTTTTAAGAGTTTTGTGTTAAAAAATACCCACAATATGTAGATATAAATATATCAACTAGAAGGAGCAAACGTGTGGAAGTGTGAGACAGTGAGTGGCCTGTCAGCGGCCAGCTGCCCGTGTCCGGTGGCATCAATGAACAGGTTTCCTAGCTGGGTTAGAGACATGGGCTAATTCGCCAAGAGTATTCAGCGGCACTGACTGCAGATAACTGCTGCTATAATTTAAATAGCCTACATCAATAGCTAAAAGTAAAAGACCAGGAGCTATTTCATCTACTAAACATCACATCCTCCCCTAATTACCCTTAAAACTAAAACTCTTAAATACACAAGGAATGTCCTATTATCACAAATATTTTATTTCAACCAACTACATACCACAATCATACATCACAATGAAACACTTACAGTATTAATCGCCCTATGAAGAATGGAAAAAGATAAGGACACCTCGCTTTTTATTCACTCTTATTTCACATTGTTCTAAAGATCTAGACAATGCGATAATACATATAAACATAAATATTAAATAAATAAGTTGTCATTCAATTATTTTATACCTATAACACGGTGATTTTACATAGTTCAAATTGGTGTGTGTGTATGTATAAGGAAAATGAATAGAAAACATTATAAGGATGTCATCGAGTTCCAAATTTGTCTAACATTTTAATGCAATTCTAACTGAAAAGCAAACAGTAATTTTAAATTTTCTCCAAAAGTAATTTTAGGGCTCACAGGGAATAAAAACAAGATAGACAAGAAAATGCTAAGTTGTATGCACAGGAAGAACTGTTACATAGTATAGTATCTGATTTCACTAGAGGTTAAAATTGTGTACTATACTATCACAAACAAGCACCTCCTGGCAGTACTGACAGCCATAAAGGAACTGTGGCCAAGGACAAGCTGATTTGGGGGTGAGGAAAGGAGGACTGTCACCCCACGTAGGGCTAATATAAGAATTAAAGGCATGCAAAGCAATTAGCCCAGTGTTCAAGGGATATGAAGGTAGTATGTGGTAAACACTAGCCATCACGATCAAGTACGGTAATTATAGGTGTTACCAATATAGGCAATAACTGCCTACAAAATATATTCTTGAAATGGTATAAAATAAAATTTGGATAAATATTATCATTCTAGAAATATTTTTTCTTACTCTAGTTCATCTTTAATTGCTTCTCCTATCAAAATTGAACTCAATGTGCTGAACCCCTCCTTAAAATGGTAGGGGCAAGAACAACATGACCTAGTCCTTAACCTCCAGGAGCTCAGGATCCTACTACGTCAGTACAAATAAACCTGGACACAGTTGGGAAGGGGCTGACGATACTCAGAAATTATTTTCTATTTGTAAGAATCTCTAGGACTTAATAAAATTAGATCTAAACTGCTTCTTCTCGCTTATGATTTCTGTCTTTAGCACAATTCTCAGTAACTCATTTTCTCCTGCAGCCATAGCCCAAGAGAAGCCCCAGTGAGCTATAAATATGAAGTAATTCCCCTAAGTGGAAAACACAGCTACTACTGCACTGGCTCTGAAAACAGAAATTATTGTACTTCTTGGTATTGATAACAACTACTTCATGCCCTACTTGCAAATCAAGAAGCAATAAATACTTCAGATGAGCCCAAGTAACCAATTCGGAGAAGCATTTTTTTAAGTGGCCCAGTTTGAAAAAGCACACTCTTATATGCAGCTCTACCAAATAACTTTTGGAATAATGAACTTAAGTCATACCTCAAAACTCTTTATAAACACAGCTAAATTTTGAGAGAAACTTTGTAGCATAAATAATTCCCTAGATAATCTCCTGCATCTAATTTAACCATTCCCGAAAAAGAAAATCTCCTTGAAGGACCTTTAGTCCTGTCCAAAATGTCCAAGGAGACATGTGGTCCACAACAAAGCCCTCTAATCAAATACCCCAGTAGGGACCTTGTCATACCATGGAATGCAAACTGCTAATTAATTTATGTCAGTAGATTTGGCATAGGCTATTTCTCACCCTGTACTGACTGCTAAGACAGTTTTTACTAGCATATGCTTTGATCCAAATCTAATACTATAACTACATAGAAAAAAAATTAGTTAAGAACCAAAGTTAAACTGTCATTTCATTTTGCAGTCAAAACTGATTTAGAAAAGTCATAAAATGTTAGAACTTAATAAGCCTTAAAATACATTTAATTTTATAAGTAAATAATCTAAAGAAATATTTTATGTAGAATTTATAGTTTCCTTTTTTTAAAGATTTTATTTATTTATTTTTAGAGGAAAGGGAAGGGAAGGAGAAAGAGAGGGAGAGAAACAACAATGTGTGGTTGCCTCTCTCATACCCGCTATTGGAGACCTGGCCTATAACCCAGGCATGTGCCCTGACTGGGAAATCAATCCAGCAGCCATTTGATTCACAGGCCCATGCTCAGCTCACTGAGCTACACCTGCCAGGGCTATAGTTTCTAATAGAGTATGCTAGTCTTATCAAAAACTACATGTTCACAATTCTTAGTGCCATACAATGACTGAAATCATTTGTTCAAAAATGCAGGTCTGATTTATAATAGCATCTAAAAGAATAAAATTTTTAGGAAAATATAATAACCAAGGAGGTGAAAGACTTGTACACTGAAAACTATAAACATTGCTAAAACAAATGAAAGAAGACACAAATAAATGGAAAGACATTCCGTGTTCATAGATTGTAAAACAATGTTCTTAGGATGTCTATACTACCCAAAGCAATCTTCAGGTTCAATGTAATCCCTATCAAAACTACAACAGCATTTTTTTCATAAATAGAAAAATCCATATGGAATCTCAAAGAACATCAAATACCCAAAACGATCTTGAAAGAGAACAAAGTTTGAGGTCTCACACTTCCTGATTTCAAAACATGTAACAAAGCTACTAGTAATCAAAATGTGCAGCACAGGCTTAAGAGAGAAAACAGATCAATGGAATAGAACAGAAATCTTAAAATCCAAAAGTTAAAAAAAAGTGATGGTTTATGTAGTGTTTAATACTCATTTTAGTTATAAGGGAAAGCAACATGTAGGGAAGAAAAAAGTGGTGCCACCATATATCCAATTATAGCAGAATTCCTAGTAACATCTGCATCTGAGTTCAGTTTTACATGTACTCTTGACCCACAACCCAGGTCCTGGGTTTGAGAAGGAGAGAATAAAGTCATTTTAGGCAAACCTTCATTTAAAACTGAATGCCTGCTCTGCATCAACTGCTCATGTTAACATGGATGTTCTGCCCTACAGAAATCCAAGTCTGGGCAAAGAATGACACCCATAAAATAATTTAAGTAGCTAAATAAGGCAATACACAATTAAGATCAGATGAATGACAAAGATGATGCAAATTCAGATGGGATTGCAGGACTGAAGAGAAATGGAGAAAGTTGAGAGGTGAGAGCCCACTGCAGTGCCCCAGGCAGGAGGATGCAGGAGAGCTAACCAAGATAGTTAACAGGCATTGATGTTGCCTGGTAGAATCAAAAAGAAGACCAATGTGGCAGAGAACAATCATGACATTAATATTAAAAACTCGGAAACTGGAGGTGGCATGAGATAATTCTGCTTTGGACATGTGCAGTGTGTTCATGCCTAGAAATGCAAATGAAGGAAGATATCCACGTGGTACCTACAGAAGAGTGACTGACAAGGGCAGGCTAATAACCAAGAAGTACAAAGTCACTGAAACCATGGGAGAAAAGTTCCAAGGCACAGCTATCAACAATGTCTGATGCTGCCTACAACAGATGGCAAGGGAAAATTCAGCCACAGAAAACAAGCCTCTGGGCAATCTGGCAAGGACAATCAGAACGCCAAGTCACACGCAGATGAAGGAGAATTTCTAAAATATCAAGCACCCATCCATGATTTCATTTTCCCCAAGAGTAGTTTGGCTTATCACTACCCTGGATGACAACAAATTAGACAATTTTTACATCTACTTCCCAAAGCTGATCTTTTTAGCTGGTGTCTCTGAGATCTGCAAGGCTAAGGAAATAGTCATCTTCAAGAGAGAGGACACACGTTTCCAACCACAGGATCCCAAGGCTCCTGGCAGTAGTGAACTGCTTTAAGCAATATTAATGAAGTGATGTTTTATTTACTAGACCCTAAATTAGAGCAGCCACCCTACTCACAAAGGATTAAAACAGGTCACTCTTAAGAAAATCACTTTTTAAAATATTCTTACACTTATATAAAGTGGTAATTTGATTAGAAGTAAACACTACTCCTAATCAATTCTATATCCTCAAATTATGTAATCAAATTAAGTTTTTATCTCTTTCTTCTGGCCTTTATTTCCAAGCACTATGCCACAGGCTCTGTAGATAAAATATCTTTATATCCTCCTCCTGCACTTCTGTCACATATATAGCTTAAAACAAAACGGGAATATAAATTGTCGCAGACCAAAACAATCATATTCCTGAAACTTACCCAAGTTTCTATTTAATAGACAACTAAAATGACCTTTTTATTTATCATAAATTAAAAGACAACCATGCCTTCCAAAAACCCATTTCAGAAGTTCTGTACAAAATAGTCACAAGATGTAAAGTAGAGCACTGAGAATATATAGCCAATAATATTGTAATAACTAAGTATGCTACCAAAGGGGGTACTTGAAATATTGGGGGCCACTTTGTAAATTATGATTGTCTAACCACTGTTCTGTGTACCTGAAACTAATTAAAGTAATACTCAATATCCACTGTAATTGAAAAACAAAATAAAAAAAAAATGAGTATGGAGGCCAGAAGACAGTGGGACAATTTTTGCCATAAAACAAACTGTCCAAACTTTGGCAGGAGTTATTAAGTCTAGCATATAGTGGTAGCTTCTGTATCAGAAATACAGAGTTCTTTACTATGCTGGGAAAAAAAA
Organism: Carollia perspicillata; assembly: GCA_004027735.1. Classification (NCBI taxonomy): domain Eukaryota; kingdom Metazoa; phylum Chordata; class Mammalia; order Chiroptera; family Phyllostomidae; genus Carollia; species Carollia perspicillata. The sequence goes on along the minus strand of PVKM010002299.1, from coordinate 14,922 downwards.
AAGAACTTTATTACATGGCATGATGCTTTTCTTAAAAGTTCCTACATGCCAGTTATAATGAGCTGATCTGTAAATCAAAAATACTATTAAAAACCATACCTTTAGTGTATACACACATATATTTTTGCTACATATTTTTAATATATTTTCATTATATGCACACACACCCCTGCTCTCACAATTCTCAACATCTAGATCTTAGCTTCAAGAAAAATCTTGATACTAATCCAGAATAAACGAGTTCTTTGTAGTAATTATAGTAACTTCTACCTCCGGCAACTCTTACAACGTCCTTACAAACTGCACAGTACAGCCAAAACATTTTCCAAGTCCCTTTTCTCTGTGCTACTGATAACACAACCCCATGTAAAGACGAATGCTAAAATACAGTTAAGACATATAGGATATTAAGACAAGAAATGGCTCATGCGTCTGACTTTGAAAAATTAACATCTAATCCAAACATGAAAAACTGCATTAGGTAATGTAGCTATTTCTGCTGGTTTTCTTTAGGAGACAGTGAGTTTTATTATGTTTTGAAGATTTTTTTGGTGAAATTCTGCTGCAGTGGAGAAAAACTATACAAACTTACAAAATACCAAAAAAACCATCATTACAATTGCAGGTGAATTTCAACTCTGAAAAAGAAAACTAGTTTATGTTACTAAAATAGGCATAAAAGAATCCCTAAAGCGTCTATGGACAAACTGAACTTCGCTACCTTTAAAAATCTGCCCAGACTTGCTGAAACTCAACATCTTTTGGGGGCAAGTGCTATATTTGTGCCCCATCAGTTGTCAAACTCATGGTATCACAATCATGTGAGAAAAATCAATCTCATTTCTCCTGCTACTCAAACAAAAACAATGCTAGAATTTGATCAGCAAGAAGATTGAAAGCACAGCCCATTTCTGGAGCTACCTTCAGGAATATTTAATATGAACCAGACCCGTTCATGACTGGCAGAGGCCTATGTTCTACATTAATATAATCGCCATCAATATCTTGAACAGTTCGTTTGTACAAACAGTTCACACAGACACAACATGGCCACAAAAGATGTCTCACTGTGCCAGGACCACTGACTGACTCAACCACATCTTCTCAAACTTTATACCCTGGCAAGCATTCTCCTCACCAGACCCTTACATTTATGGGGATTAAAGAGGTGTACTAAAACTTATAAACTACACAAATGGAAAATTAGCGAATATAATTTAGGGCCACATTTCTCAAACAAGGGATTTATTCCTTAACTAAACAAATAATTAGTATATAAAATGGCTCTTGGAAAAATAAGCAGCAGGATAATACAAAGTTAATGTTTTATTAGACTCATTCTTTTATTTCCCTGTGCTAATGATGGCCCAGGAAGACAGTCATTCATTCAAACAAATGTCTACTGTGTGCCTGCCACAGTGCATGGTAAGCAAAGAGACAAAAAAAGCAAGGACACAATACCTGCCAAGGACAACTTTGAACTCAAGGAGAAAAGCCCATTACATTATTGTACTATTTTAGGTTTACTGGACACCAACTACTTGCCAGACTGTTCTGGCATCATGAACACACAGGAACAATCAACTAACTGCAGGTCTGTAACCAATGATGAACTCCGACAACTCTGGGCCTGACTGGTCGTAAAGCATCAGTATTTTATTCTAGAAATAAACTTGTATCTATCAATTACTCCTGTCTATAGATAACAATTCTTTGAATAATTTCCATCTTCAAAGATGGAAATGTTTGAAGGTTGCTTAGAGTGTGAAATGAGGAAATGTAATGTTTTGAACAAAAATAAAGAAACAGTAAACCGAAGCACACTTGCACTTTAACATTAATTTGGTTTGCATTTGCTGGTATTCAATAAAAAGCATAAAGTGGAACATCAAATTTTCTTGCAGTGGCAGTTCAGTATAAACCGAAAGCTAACCTAACAAGTTTGCTTAGTTTTTTAACAAGCACTGACTTTTAGTGATTTGTTCAGGAAGGTTCTGTGACTCATTTCCCTAGGCTTAAAAACAGGTAGTATTGACAAAATTATAGTTTTGGTTTTCTAGGTGACAAAATAATGCTTAACCTTGTGAAAGCACAGTTTACAGTTACACAATACTAACAAGAAATTTTAAAATAGGGGCCAGCCTTTGACTCTAAATTATAGATAAAGGTTTGCAAACTAGAAACTTGTCATTTGTTTTTTAAAGTCTTTCATGTTGAAGATAATGACACCCAATTAAGTATGTTAAAATAAAAAATGTAAACAGACTTTCAGTAGCTTACTGGAACGCTAAGTAGAATTGTATTGTACATACATATAGAGAACTGTTAGCTAAACATTCATCAACACTGCAAAGCGATACTGAAGAGGGAAACTGAAGAAACAAGATTCTTCTTCTAGAAATGTTTGAACAAATTCAAAGTAAAATGTAAGCTGGGTTTTGAAGCCTTTCCACTAGTCTCGCTATTTTGACTACGGCACTTTAAAGTGAGCCCTGTCTGCACGCCGTTATTAAAATCGCAACAACAAAAAAAGCGTCCTAAAATTTGCCTATTAGCAGTAATCAAGTCTAAATATATGCCCTCCCCAACCCCGTCACAGAGTGGGCCAAGTGGCAAGAATATCCGAGAAGTCAGGAAGTTTTGAAATGGCAGTGACAGGAGACAAGTGGGAGGACAAGGGGAAGGAATCACGGACAAGAGCAACTCGGTGCGGCCAAAGCCGCGAGGTGGCATCTGGACGGCAAATTCGCGGCTCCGGACGGGGCTCGACCGGCAACTTCGACCGGACAGAGCTTGGAGCTGCGGCCCTGCCTCCCGGTCGCAGCCCGGCAGCGGCCTCCGCGAGGACGCGGTGACAGCGTCGGGCCGGGGAGACGCCGGCCGGTGACACCCACCTTCCTTCTCGGCCCGCGCCGCGGCCACGACGAGGGTCATTACCAGGTGAAGCGCTCCCAGGAGGGCGGCGGCCGCGCTCCGCGGGCCCCTGCCGCGGCCAGCCGCGGGCTCCAGACCGGCTCCGGCGGAGGTGGAAACGGCAGCAGCTCCTGCTGCTTCTTCGGCCCGCTTTCCCATCCCTGCCGGCCGGGGGCCGCCGCGCTCGAAGTACGACGCGGCCCTTCTCGGCGAGGTGGCGGTGGCGGCGCGGGAGCCGTGGTCCGGTCTCGGGCAGCGACGCCGGGGACCAGAGCGGCTCCAGGCCCAGGACTGGGGCTCCGGGTGTGGGTCTGGGTCCGTGCGTGCGTATGAGCGAGACTGTCAGTCACGATCGCAGCCTCGGCATTTCCAGCGAGGAATCGAAGCGCAGAGGCCGCAGGTCAAGCACGGCAGGCGGCCATTCTGAACACGGGCACGGGCCAAGGGTTCCGGACGCTGGCCTGCGAGGGGCGGGGCAAAGCCCTGGGTACCGCCTCCGCCGTGCCGTCACCTGTGGGCCGCCCGTTAGCAGTTCGCCGGGACACCGTGGGTCCGAACTCCCCGTCCGGTTCTCGGAGGCCCACGGCTTCACCGGCCAGGGAGTGCGGGGACACCACAGCCCCAACACGTCACGCTGTCCCGCAGAACGGAGGAGGGAGGCAGCCCTGGATCGGCCGCCAGGACTTATGATGGCGGCGCACACCTCACGGTGGCAGTGACGGCGGTCACGTGGAGACGCGCGGGGCCTCGCGGCGCAGCCGCCGTGATGTGGGGGTGGGGCCGCGGGCGCCGCGGGAGGCTCCGCAGCTGCTGGGATGCGGGGACCAGCTCCCGTATCTTTGGCACTGCAGTGCGCGCGAGAGCCTTCCAGAGGATTGAGGGCGCCTACCGACCTCAAGACTCAGCGCGGAAAATCCATTCCAGTGTCTCTGCGTGGTCGCATCTCCGCCTTTCAGCCCCTTGGGGAATAACCCGTGCCTGATTCTGTGCCTGGTGATGATGTTTCATGGGGGAAGGGGACCTGCTCAGTTCAACTTTGTATTCTCCAGCCAGTGTATCTAGGAACGCTTACTGGAACCTTTTTGGCTTTGAATTGTGCTCACTGTTATGTGTATACATAAAGCAGTAGTGACCCTGGAGGGTGAGGCAGGTCGTTCTCTGGAAAAACTGTCCAGTGGCCCTGTTGGTTGTCTTGAAGTGATCTTAAGGCGTTTTATACACATACTTACTTCGAGGTCCAAATTAAAAGCCATTCTTTGTAGTCTCCATTCATATACCTTGGATGCCCTTTGCACCTTAGGTCGAGGTTTTTGGTGCACTTGGCTCTTCTCTCCAAAACAATTTACATTCCTTGAGGGAGTCGGTCTTTACTCTTCCTAGTAACTTCCCCCAAACTCCTAACTTAGAGACTATTTCAGTAACTGTCGTTTTAAGGCTAAGTCCAGTACAAACTACTTAGGAAAATAAGATTTCAGAAAAATTTATAAAAGGATCTCCAAGTGCTACCCTAGGAAAGTCCTTAAATTTATTTCATTTATAAATTTATTTTTAGTGGCCTTACCCTAGAGACTTTGAAAATTTTATGTTTCTGAGTATGAAAGTTCTTGGTGAGGCATACTCTGATCACCACTGTTAATACTGAAATTTAATGTACCCACCACACTCCCATCAAGGTCCAATCCGCCTCTTGTGCTCACTCATCTTTGGTCCATAAAACTTATAATTTTCTATAATACTTTATAACTCACTTAGTCATTATGTATTGTTATCTGTTTTCCACTCACCCCCATCTATTTTGGTTCACTGATATATCCCAAGCGTCTAGGATATATTAAGCACTCAGTAACACTTATGGAATGAATATGAATGAATGAATGAATGGAGAGGTAAATGCATGAATAAATAGACCAAAAGATAAAGATCAGCAAGACATATTCCTTCCCCTCAAGGGAACTTAAAATCTAGTGAATAAGACAGAAATGTACAAAATACCATAGGGGGAAGTAAACCAAAGGAGAAAAAAAGTATTAAATGAAGGCAACTCTGTGTTTTACCAATTTCTGTATCCAGTCTTTTCAACTTCTTCAACTGATTTTTCTTTGTTTTTAGTTCTATGTCCCTTCATCTAGTTCAGAGTATGAATAAAGCCCACAGCAATCAAGTGAATGAGAAGAAATGTAGCACACTGACAATCTTCTTCAGTATACAGAATATTCTGCTCATTTTGTCTGCTGTGTGCCTTATTCCTTGGTAAGTTTCCCTTGATGTTATTTGTAAAAGAAAAAAAAAAAGAACTCTCCAGCCCTAGGTTGATATCTATTCAACTTAGTAGGTAGCCATAGCCTAGTGTTGGACAAATAAACCCCAGGCAGGTTCATGCTATAGGATGAGAAAGTAGCTTGTGAGGGGGTGGGCTGAGCATAATACTTGTGTGGATTTCATTTTATTTGAAACTCTTATATATTCCTCAAGAAAACTAGATTCCTTTGCATTTTCCAAATTCATAGGAGCTAAGTAAGGCCTCATCAATGACCAAAACCAATAACCATTACCACTTATGCATATACACCTCTACTAATAAGCCTATGCATTTAGATGCTAGAATTAACTATGGTTTTATTTAGTAGTTCCCTTTCAAACTGACTGACACATTTTACAAGCCTATATTCATCGTTCTAGCATTCTTAAGAAATGTTTAATGGCAAACATTCTAAGTTGAAATAAACCAAAATTTCAGCCTGCAATTTCAAATTGTCCACAACAGTCTTCAGTGCCTCTCTAATTTTCTCTCTCCTAGAAGACATATTATTTAACTGTTTGGAACTGTAAAAATGCCAGAAATGGTCAGTAAAGGTGAGGACAATATACTCGAGATGCTCAGATGGAGACCAGAAATGAAGAAAAACAACTAAAACACTAATAATGTATGACCGTAAAATAATGACCACTGCTGAGATGAAGACGAGGTAGGAGAAACACAATTGTCTCTGCCAAGCCTGGTGTGAGTTTCCTAAATGAGGAATCAAGAATTGGACATTTTATGTGGCGCCTGTTTAACAGCAGGCAGCCTGAAAACAGGTATCCTAGCTATCACATACACCTGGGCAGTGTTTTCCATAAAGTGACTTCTACTTTCTCTAAACATTATGACTTCAATTTCTGGTATTTTTAAACACAAGTTAAATTTGGTATTTTAAGTCTGGTATTTTAAAACTATATAGCATGGCTGGTAAAAATGTCTTCACAACCACAAATAAACAAATCTATAAATTATTCTTGAGAATAATTCAAGATAAGCAAATAAGTCTGGCAAAAAAGTCAAGACCCATGTGATTTCACTCAACTGTTGGACATAAAACTAAAAGCAACAAATGAACAAACAAGACACACAAGATGGATAGACACAGACAACAGTATAGTGATTACCAGGGGAAAGAGGGGTGGGGATAGTAAAAGGTAAACAGGGTCCAAATATGGTGGACGAAGATTTGACTTTGGGTGGTGGGAATACAATGCAATAAACAGATGATATATCAGAATTGAGCACTTGCAACCTATATAATTTTATTAACCAGTGCCACCCCAATAAATTTAATTTAACAATGACTTAAAGAAATGTCATCAAAGAAATAGTCCGTGCAAGTTCTCATGCTTTAGAGTTAGTCTACATTATGGTTAGCATCTATGGTCTAGCACAAAGGTTTAATGCTTTGAATCACTTTGGTAGTACACAGGCTAAGGAATATTCATAGCAGAGTCCTTGAGCTTTATAAAGTATGTGTTCTGTCACATGATGGAAAATAGAATTGCAAATAAAGGAACTATTCTTTTTGTTGGAGAAAACATTTTTGACAATGTGGTTTTACTTGTAAATAACTTCATACCAAAAATCCAGAGGATTTTAGAAGAAGGGGTGGACCTTAGCTATTTAGTTGAGGCTGGCTTCTCAAGTGTCCCCTACACCTCCAGCTCTTGTGGGCAAATTTCTCAGCCTCTCTAAATCTCAGTTCCCACAGTTTTAGATTTTTAAAAATGATAGAAATGACTACTGAAGGCTCATTGTAAGGACTGAATAATATCTAGCACAGGTCATGTGCTCAGTAATGTCGCTGTTGTAGTGACTATCAGTCCAGAAAAGAAAGCTGAGGTCCATTGATTAAGATACCTGTCCAAGATAACGGCAAGGCAGAGCCATGACTCTCACACCAGGGTTTCAGGTTTTGTTTCATCTTTAGGTACATTTAACATAATATCTTATATGTCTGTAGTGTTTTATTTGGCAGAGTACTCTTATAATTATTGTAGTAACCTTATAATAATGCCAAGGCTAAAGAATTAAAATACCACTGCTCTACCTAAATGGCAACACAGATCAATTCAGGGACATTTAAGAGTTGAGTCAAATGATTTCTTAAAAGGGTCTCACTAAATTGTTATCAGCTGGAGGCTAAGCTTCCCTGAAGTCACATACTCAAGCCTAAGCACTTTACATGCATTGAGGTAGATCAGGTTATATGAGACAATAAACAACTTCAAATTTTAAATGACTTACAACAGATTTGTTTCTCTCTTCCAACACATGTTCATTCAGGACCCTGGCTGATGGGATAACCTGGGTCACAGTAGCTGAGTTAAAAGAGGGTTCTAGGAGGAGAAGATGAAGTCTCATAAAGGCAATTAAATTATCTGATGGGAACTGACATTTCATCATTTCCACTCACAACTCATTGGTCAGAACCAGTCAGTCGTATGACCACACCCAACTTCACTGGACTGGCGAAGTGTAACACTTCCTGCTTCTGGAAGGAGAGAGGCGGGCAGGACTACTTAAATGACCACCACAGGCTTTAACTTCTTTTTCTTCTTGGAAAATAAGAAACAGCAGATTGAGAAAAGATGATGGAAACTGGTTTTAGTTTCTCTTGAATTATCAAGTTGTAAGGAAGAAATTTCAGTTAACATTTGTACTTTTTTTGTTTCTTCATTTAATGTATATTTAATGGTGGATATAGTCACCAATGAAATATGAATGCTTTTAAAAGCAGTTGGGGGATTTGAAGTTTAATTTTTAGCGTGTACATTAAAAGAGCAGTAGAAGGGACTATTTCAATACTGGCCTGATTTTTGATGAGGAATTTTTAATTATCATATGTGTGACCATGGTTACTATAGATTTTTTAAAATGAAACTTTATCTTTTAGAAATACATATTGAAATACTTATGAATAAAATATGATGGAATTTGCTTCAAAATAATCTACAGGGTTAAGTGGGGGCAGTGGGTGGGGTTATAGATGAAAAATTAGCCATGAATTGATCATTTTGAAGCTGGTTGATTGGTGCATGGGAGTTCATTATTCCAACCTCTCTACTTTTAGGTATGCTTGGAATTTTCCATAACAAAAAATTTTAATGCAATAATAGATCTCCAGCTGCTTCAGCCCCAGATCCAGTTTCTCTAGACATGGTTAACAAAGGGTCCTGGCCTGAGACAGCAAATCATTGAGTCCCTGGAAGTTTTTGCACTTGCCAAACATTTGAAACAATCAAACCTTTGCCCAAGGTGGCAACAGATCATGCCTGTGCCTTGAAGCATCTGGCATGACCTCAGAACCACCCACTCTTGCTCCCTAAAGAGGCTGAACACTCAGAGCCTCCTGAGACCAGTTGTCTGTACAGTTCAACACAAAAGACTGAGTCTACCCCTAAGCTGACCTCCTTGGATTACTCTGTGACCCTGGAAGGACACTAAAGTTCTACTGGTGGTTAAAACAGTGCATGGAGACTTTAAAGGCATGCAAAAATGTGTGGGATATGACTCTGGGCCACAGAACAGACAGACCTGAGATGTGACACAGAAGTTACTACAGATGCTCCTCCCTGCATTCTAAGGTCCCTGGTCTTCATTATAATTCTTCACCCCTGAGCCAGCCCACTCTCAGTTCTAATCACTGCCAACCTGCTCATATCATATCAGAGGTGCTGGTTGCGAGCATCACCAAGGTGACACCCACCACATAACCTGTTCTCTGTGAGCACTGGTCTCTTGCCCACAGGGGTGGAACTCTGGCACCTGGGCTTATTCCTCATTATCTGCTTTCCCTGTCATAGCTGATTGGCTATGGATGCCTAGCCTAGGCTGGTTTAATCAGATTCTCCTGAAATTTTTCTAGGAGATATGGGCATTGAGGATAGATTCTGAGTTACATAAATGGCAGAGCTTACGTAAAACCATCTACAAACTTCTGCTGCAGAGTTTCCAGAGCTGCCTTGAGTCCCAATCTCCTGAGAACTGATTGCTCATAATTTTCATGGATGCCATCAAATAATCCGTATCACCAAATATACATATGACCAAGGTTTCTTTGTTGAGTGCCTTGAGAGGTGTCGTAGCAAACCTCCAAGATAGCCTTCAATTGTCCCCACATTCTGTTATTCACACCTTTCTGTAAAACACACTCTCTAACTTTGAGTTTGGGCTGAATCTAATAATACTTCTAATGAATAGAATATGGCAAAAGTGATGTAACTTTACTTCAATAATAGGTTAGAAAAATCTCTCTCTGTCCCCTCTGGGGGAAGAAAACTACCATGTTATGAATATTCTTGTGCATAGGCTCACCAGCCAAGGCTCTAACTCACAGCCAGGACCCAAGGACTGCCAACAGCTGTATGCGTGAGCTTGAAGATTAACAGGGAGCCTTGAGATGACTATGACACAGAACACGCTGACACTTTGATGACCAACTCCTGAGAAATTCTGAGCCAGAAGCGCCCAGCTAAGCCATACCCACATTTCAGCTGATACGTGTTTATTGTTTTGAGCTGCTGAATTTGGGGATAATTTGTTGCACAGCATTTGGTAACTAATACAAGGGGTTGTAAATATCCAAAATAAAAAGGAAATGATGGAAATGAAAGGAGACCTAGACTAACCCAAAGTTATAGTGTTGATTCTAATATTCCCCTGTCAGCATTTAATAGAAAAAAGAAGGGAGAAATCATAAAACCGAGAAGACTTACACAACACTGTCCCGCAACTTGACTGAATTGATATTTATGGACTGCTCCATGCAGGAAGAGCAGAATGCACAGTCTTTGCAAGTGCATATGAGTTCGTCTAGACACACCACCTGCTGGCCATGAAACAATGAGTTTACAAGGGCTAAAATCATGCAGAGCGCGTTCTTTGGCAACAACGGAATTAAAATAGAAATCAATATTAGAAAGATATCGGAAAAATGAAATCCCCTCATGTTTGGAAAGTAAACATTTTAAATAATGCATGTGTCAAGGAAGAAATCACAAGAGAAATCAGAATATATTTCTAACTGAAGAATAATGAAAACCTGACATTGAAATTTTGTGGGCTGAATCTTAAGCATTGCTTAGAAGGAAAAGGGTAACTTTAAATGCTTACATTAGAAAAGGATAAATGTTTAAAATCAACTACGTAAACTTCCATCTTAAGAAGCTAGAAAAACAGAAAATTAAGCTCAGAAAATGGAAAGAAGAGAATAATAAAGATAGGAGTGAAAATTAATGAAATAGAAAACAGACAATAGAGAAAAATCAGTTAATCCAAAAATTGGTGTTTTGAACGACCATCCTTGCTTCCTGCGTCTCTCACTTTTTCCTTCATTCTGGAATTCATCGTGACTATCTGACATGATGCTCAGCTCTGTCCTCATGACAAAGACTTCAGCTTCTATGTCCTGTACCCACTGCTCTATGTAGTTCAAACTGGAAAGACTTGATTAGAATGATCACAGTGTCCTAAGGAGGGCTGAAGGGATATATTAGGCTCAGCTTTTAGGGAGATCATCTGCAACCCCCTTCACAGAATCAGCTTGGTAAGAAATATTTGACCCCAGGACCACGCTGCCTCTGCTGCCACCACACCAGCAACACGGGTCCCCTAGACTCTTGCAGTTGGCTTCCACACCATGTCTCAGGCCAGTGTCGTATGACTGGAGGAACCCAAGCCAATATTTGCATTGTGGTGGGAAGGGAGGCTAGGAAATGTGCGATCTGGCTTCTACAGTTGAAGGTAAGTTTGCAACAGGGTGCTGAGGTCGCCCCCCAAAATCCCAAAACCCCAATAGCTATTGCTTGGAGGTTAAGGGAAGCAGAGCAGGGCCATTGAGAGCTACTCTGTGTATCTGAAAAACTTAGCCAGTGTTTTAATAATGTTAAAAGTTAGCTTGTGTCGTGCCAGGAAGATGGGCGTGACTCTCACTGGTGCTGACATGTAGCCAGAGAGGCTTCCTGTTCCTGCATAAGTGGCTTGGAGGCAGCTCCTACATCATGGGGCCGCGCTTCCCCAGACTAACAATGGCAGCAGAGAAAGGCAGAAGAAACCAGACTACTGGCAGGTGTAACCCAGTGTGGGAGGAATCAGAAATGGGGTTACAGAGGAAGATGCATGCCAGGATTTAAACCGGGTGCAGCAGCCATGCTTTGCAGTTTGGGAGTGGAGAGGGAAGTCTCTCTCTCAGCCATGCTTGAGCTCTGGACCCTGGGGGAAGGAGAGTAGGCGAGCCAAGAGAGTCTCACTCTCTCGCACGCTCATGACAGTGCGGCCGGGGAAGGAGAAGCCTCTTGACCATGTAGCAGCAGTGTGGGGTCTTGGCCACATGGTTTGAAGGAATGCAGGTGGACGGACTCCCACCAGCCTGCCATGAGGAAGTGCCACGCAGTTTTGGATTAAGGACAGGAGCCTAGTTGAGCTACTGACTTCTATTTCTTTTCCAGATAGATGGTACCTGACTGGCCTGGTTTGGCAAGGAGGAGGAATACAGGAGTAGGGACAGGACTGTGTGTTTGTGGGTGTTTCTTTGTTTCTAAATGAAGTGAGATTTAATGGCAGAATTCCGCCATTATTCTAAACCTGTATAACTTTTGAATAAATAGTTCCTTTCCTTTTTCCAGACTCTGGCATTGAGAGCCACAGTTCTTACCAGCAGCAAGGAAAAGAACACAGAGTAACAGAACCCACATGGGGCAAGGGGAGTTTCTGTAACAAGTTCACAATCCAGGAAATCATCAAATATAGAGACAGTACTTTGAAAATTTGGGGTAGGCATGAATGACAGATGAATACATAAGCTCTTGATTGCCAACACATTAGGCTTCCTCTCTAAATTGCTTCAAAATTGACTTTTAATTTTGAAGTAATTGTATTTACATGCAGTTGTAAAACAATAAAACAGGAGATATCCTGGGTACCCTTTACCCAGTTTTCCCCAATGGTAACATCTCACAGAAATATAGTATATGTCACCGTCAAAAGTAGGAAATTAATCATTGCAGCAATGCACAAAGCTTTTTCAGATTCCACCAACTTTAATCCTTTGATTTGTGTGTGTGTGTGTATATATTTGACAGACCTAGGCAGGCCTAGGAGGAATGGAAAATCACCAGGCGGGAAACTACACCACGGGCAACTGCAGCCTGGGAAACTGCCTGCGGACCCTACCCAGGACAAACGCATGCTCGGCTATGCCACATGGGGTCGGCCTCTGTGGCAGAACAGGATGCAGCTTCAACCTGAGGCTGACAAGTTGTACGGTCAGTAGAAAGAGCACCCAGCAACCAGCTCTAGCCGATCAGACTCCGACACCCCAGTTACCCTTCGTGTGTCTGTGCACTTAAATACCCTGCCCTAAGAACAACTAAGCGAGTCTTAACCTCTCCTGGCTGGCTCCCCAACCTCCCTTGGTGGCTCCACTTTCCCCTCTTATTCGCCACTAGCGATTGCCCTGCTCCTTGGCTCGCTGCGTCCGTCTGGTTTCTTGAATGACACCGACCTAACAGTATTTTGAACAGTTCCTTTGAACTTTATCACATGTAGACTTGTACAATCACCATCACAATCAAGATATAGAACAGTTCTATCACCACAAGGCTTTCTCATGCTACTCTTTTATAGCTATATTCACCTCCCTCCCTAACCTTTGGCAACCACTTATCTGCTCTCTGTCTCTATAATTTTGATACTTCAAGAATAGAATCAGGCAGTGTATAACAGGTTTTAAATTGGCTTTTTTCTCCCCCCAGCACAATTCCCTTAAAATCTGCCTCAGTTTTAACCCTGGCTTTGTGCCTTTCTGGCTGTGTGATCTTAGGCAAGCTGTGTGACTTCTCTGTGTCAGTTTCCATTCAAAACAAGGGCCACCTGATTTAAAGTTTTCCTGTCGCCACATCACTGTCTTGCCTCTCACTTGCAGTCGAGAGAAGGCCTTCTGTTGGCTTTATTGTCTGTTTCTCTGTGGAACCTTGGAACATGACTGAGTCTAAACTCTAAACCTCTAAGCACTTTCAAATCAGTACAGTATAAACACTATTTGGAAGTGCTAATTGGATAGGTTTAGGTATTTAGATTTAGTCATAGTCTTATCTTTTGCTAAATACTTTTATATATATTTAAAGAAATGTTGTTTTGAATGGAAGCCCGTTTCTGCTGCTGGCAGTTTTTATTTTTAATCTGTTTCTCTTTCATCAGTGAAGATATACATCCAGGTAGCATTTACCTGTCTTTTAGAAATCATTTGATTTAGCCTTAGATTGTGACATGGCCCGGGTACACTGCCAAGGGAACTGTCCCCCTAACGTGCCAGTTGGTTGACTATCCATAGTTATCATTTGTATAAAACTTTTGTATAAGTCCACAGGGCTCTCTGCTCAAATGTCAGCTCGGTAGAGGCCTCCCTGGCTGTCTCTAAAATAGTGCCCGTGCCTTCTATCTCTCTTCATTACTTTACCCTACTATATTCATCATCAGAGCAGTTGCGGCTGTGTTATATATCTACAATATACGTTTATTTGTTTACTGTCTGTCTCTCACCTTCAGAAGGCAATCTTCAGGACAGGAGGGAAGCTATCTGTTCCCTGCTGTATTTCTGTTGCTTCAAGAGGTCTCCCAAACATGATGTTTTTAGAATGAATGAAATGAAGGAATGAATGAATGAATTCTCCCATAGTTAATGTAGGGAGGAAGGAGGCACTCTGGACCTGGATAAATGGAAGGAGAGATGGTACCTCATGCAGGAAAGACTCGGGGTATGTCAGTGATCTCCATTTGAGCCACAGAGCAGAGGTGCAAGGGCTCCCAGACTGAAGGGACAGCAACAACGAAGGTCTTGTCAACAACAGTTCCGTGGCAAGGACGGAGCCTGGTCCACAAACTTGGGTGTGCAAGAAAAACCACTTTATTTTTCTGTAACTTAGCCCAGTTTCTATTTTGAGGCTAGATTTTGACTTGGTGAGGACACTAGCAGCAGTAGAGGTACTGTCCTGATTCACCTGGCCCCACAGTGTGAGGTGGGATTATGTATCTGTTCCTATGGTGGGCACAGTGCTGACTTCATTCACAGCAGGTTGAGACCATGCTCTTGCCTGTCTGCGCGGCTGAGGAAACCAGGGCCCATCAAGGCTCTGAGTCCATCCCACCAGGACTTCTTCTTCATCAGTTCTTTCTGACTCACTGGCGGGGCTCTGCTACAGGAGGCGATTTCCCTATAACGATCTTCTGCTTTTTAGCCATGCCTGTAATTTCTGTTCTCAATCCCATGGTAAGTTTCAGTTCTCTGTTCTCATCTCCAATATAAGACCTTTCCTCTGATTCTCAGGACCAAAGTTCCAGTGATGAAATGAGGTAGTTTTTCCTGGAAACACACATTGCCCATTCTCATCATGAATGTTGTACAATGTTTCCCAATAAAGATATCTCATTTATTGCAGTAGCATTCTTCCTAAATCAAGTGCTTAGTTTCATTTAAATGATGAGTATATATTAGTGCCATAGAGATTAATAAGGCATCAGTACTTGGGTTTCCTTTATTATAAATGAATTATTTATCGAATAAAGTGTCTTTTGAGAAAACAACAGTTTAAATGCAATTATAGCACCAAAAATTCATGAAAGAAATGTTAGTACTATTGTCAGACAGGTTTTACTTTAAGCAAACTGGGAGTGTTAATATAAAATTAGGAATTAAAAGAGTCTAA